>JANQAP020000200.1:1264230-1278387 GCA_026874005.2 Erythroxylum coriaceum
TTTAGTGTGTCATTATTTCGGTTTTAGTTCAAGAAAATTATTGTATCCCTAAATTTAATTTAGGGAAGTCTCTCTTTGTAAACCTAATATTTTTAGTGGAAGAAGAAGATTAGAGTTTGTGGACATAATTCAAACGTTTTGGGTGAACCACGTTAAATATTATGTGTTATTATTATGATTAATTATTTTTATTATTCCGTATTTTACTGTCAGCGAGCCCAACACTTTTCAAAGTTTTTCTAGTTTCTGCATACTTCCTATACATACTTCAAACTTGAACAATAGTGAAACTATGACGAGAATAGATAGCAAAACATCAAATTTAAAAGTAACTATAGAAAATATAAATTGAAGAGGTAAACTAATTTATTGTTAAAAGTATTAATGTAATTAATTAAGATTTAAAACTTCAAACTTAGTCTACTTGGTGGAGAATTTTATAACTGCTTGCTAAATTTGGGGCTTAAGGTACATTGATTCGGCCATAGCTGTACGTTACACTCAAGCAGTTCCTATATGATCTCTAACAAAATACGAAACAAGGAACACCCAGAAAGAAAATATCTAAACGTAAAAGAAAAACAAAAAGAACCAGTTAGCACCTTGTACTGGTACGTGATTAATGTACACCGAACTAAAATACCGAAAGAACATGCAGGCACATGTGCCCCTTTCTTCGGGGACGGTGCTTCTCTTAGATAAGTCTCACATATTTGTCTAAACATGAGTACCCTAAATGAAAATAAAAATAAAAAATTGAATAAAGGAAAAATAAAATGTTAGGGAAAAGGGGAAAGAAGTATGAGGCGGTTTAATTTGGTTTGTTGAATGGAATTGAATGAGAACCAAGCCAAGCCAAGCCAAGCCGTCTCTCTCTCTCACTAGGAATCCCATTCCCAGTTGCCTACAAAATATGACGAGTCTTCTTGAATTGTCCTCCACCTTCTTCTTGAATCCGAAGTTTGTTGGGATTTGACTATGACACCCAGAGAAAACTTTGGCTTCAAACTTCTTTAATTCTTTTCCAATTTTTTTCTTAATTCTTTTCGTATATATATACGTGTGTGTGTGCTGATACCAACATCGTTAGCACAGCCCAAAGTTTCTAATTTTGAGAGATTTTTCTGCTTTTATTCACAGGTACTTGCGTATCTGTTTGTTTCCGCAATTCTTTTATTACCTCTTTTTGTTTTCTGATCTACATGTAAGATTGTTGGTGTTTCTGAAACTATCACTTTGTTCCATTCCCATTGTTTTGTGTTGATTGTTTCCTGTAATAACCGACATTACACGATCTTAATGTTGGACGGTTCTCTGCGTTTCCTTTACATTTTTTATTTATCTGCCATTTTTTTCTTGGTTATCTGGATTCTCTTTTATCATTATTGTTATTTTGTTGTCAGTCAAGTTTTCTGTTTGCGTTCTCGCTTGTAGACTTGATGTCTGTTGTCTTGTGCGGTTAAGGCAAGTTGTTCTTTTGTCTAGATCAAGATATTTCAGATCTTCTGAACACAGCTCTTGTTTTTCCCTTTTGTTAATCAGGTCTAAATATTGTGTTTGAAGCGTAGTTTTTCCATGGTAAGCTCTTTATCATTACTCTCTTTTCTCTCTCACCGCATTAAAGGTGGTCAAAACCAGAGTTTGTAGCACAGTAATTCTGTGGTTTGATTTATTTCTTCTATTCTGATGTGATGTTTTGATTTGATATCAGGGAGAGGCACCAGCATTCTTGATTGATGATATGTTGAATGGAGTTCAAAATGGAGTTGTTTTGAAATCTAAAGGCTGCAAAACAGCCACTACCATACGGGATAGAAGAGTACTGACACTTTTTATTCCTCATCTTTTATTTAGTGATTATCTCGTCAGCCATCTTCCCAATCTCGACTTATTTGTATTTGTAGTATGTGATTAGCGGTGGAGATGATGAATCCGCATTAGCTCTAGAAGTTCGAATATTTGATAAAGTTACTGGCAAGTGGTGAGTTGAAAACTCCGGTAATTTGTGTTTCATTCTCCGTATTTCAATTTAGTGTTTAGTTTACTCATTCACACGGTAGAACATCTGCATTTTCCAGGATAATTCCTACTGTTTTGGGAACCAAACCCATGCCCGGTAAAGGCCATTCAGCGATACAGTTGGACGAAAATAAAATTTTGATCCTTAAGAAGGGATCCACTTCAGACGACTGCATCTGGTTCCTTGAGGTTCGCATTGCAAGCTTTGAACTTCTTGATGTCCTTTTGTTTAATTCTATAAAAAAAATACATATTATATTAAGTATTCCTATTCAGTTAGTTCAGAAAGGAAGAGCTGCCGGATACTGATAGATCATAACTTGAGACGGATTTGTCTCTACAAGTGCTAAAAGTACTTGTTGCATTGCCCTGGATATAATTTTTCCATCAGTTTCTCATTGCATTATAGCATTAGATGTTCCTCTCATTCGTTGCAAATTTTATGCGGTTCCCTAACTAGCTCCTGTCCTTTTAGACCATTAACTGCATGAATGTTTACAGGTGGACAGTACTTATGTAAGGGAGCAGAAAGAGAAATTGGATACTGAAGTTGTTGCCTGGAGTAAGGGTACGAAGGGCAATGCTGACATGCGAATTGTCATTAGTGGTCCTTCTGGAGTGGGCAAGGGGACATTAATATCCATGCTTAAGGATGAATTTCCATCCATGTTTGGTTTTTCAGTGAGCCATACAACCCGAGCCCCTAGGAGCGGGGAAGAGGATGGCGTCCATTACCACTTCACTGACCGAAATGTAATGGAGAAAGAGATAAAACATGGGAAGTTCCTTGAGTTTGCTTCTGTTCACGGAAACCTTTATGGTACCAGTATAGAAGCTGTTGAGGTTGTTGCAGATGCAGGAAAGGTAATTAACAGTTGCATATGTGTCATTGTGAAAAGTTGTAGTTCAAGTCTTTAGATATGTTCAATCTGGATATACCGAGAGGTTGAATGCCAGTTGGATGTTGTACAGAACTTCTAAATGGGTGCCTGACTTAAGTGTTGCTGGTGCTATTTTCGTGATAATGTTTCATGCATGCTATATTTAATTTTTGTAATGTAACTAACTCGGTACACTATATGTTCTCGTTGTTGGCCATGGTGTACCCTGCTAGCTCAATATACTGCAGGAAAAAATTGGGTTAAAACCACCTTTCCTTTATGAAATTAAGCTCTTGACATTTTATAGCTGGGTAGTGAATGTTATAATTTTTGCCTTCCATTTGATTATAGAGGTGCATTCTTGATATTGACGTTCAAGGGGCAAGATCTGTGAGAGCTAGTGCTCTTGATGCAATTTTTATCTTTATCTGCCCCCCATCAATGGAAGAGCTTGAGAAGCGTCTCCGAGCAAGGTAAGTAGAAACTGTCTGGTCAGCCTTTTCCATTGTTTTATCTTCCTGCACTTTTTCTAACTGGAATCTTTGCCAATAGGGGAACGGAGGCAGAGGAGCAGATTCTTAAGCGACTCCGAAATGCACAGGCGGAGATTGAGCAAGGGAAATCACCAGGCTTCTTTAACCACATTTTGTGTAATGATAAACTTGAAGATTGTTATAAGAATCTTAAGGTAACTCCCTGCCAGTTGAATTTGATAGGCAAGCTTTTGAATGTATTTTGCTCTGACATTTTCTATTTATTTGGACAGGAACTGCTGGGACTCGAAGGAAATGTGACAACTAAGCAGAAATCAGGTAAGTTTACCCTGAGATTAATTGACTAAACACCTACCCAGTTGCAGTTTCATTTTTGTGATTGCTGTATACTTGAGGTACGTGAATAATATGTTGCCTTGCAAATCTAGCATCTCAGGGGATTGACCTGCCTGTGGATCACTCAGTATCCAAAATCAATGACAAAATTGTCATAACTTGTGGTACACCAGAGCATGGAAACGAATCAAAGAACTTGTAAGTTTAAAAGTTTCTTCTTTGTCTAATTAGCAATGGAATTACTTCACACTTTCACCGTGTCAACTTAGCGTTCTACATCTAACCTGCCTACTGAATGGATTTGAGCAGGATTGTCTTGAATGTCTCAGCTCTCAAGGGAGGAGCGCCAGGACGGACAAGAGGGATTGAAGTATATGATGTCACCTCGTTTTCAGATGGCTTGAATGGGATGAAGCTGCCAAACTGACAACAGGCTTGTATGCAGACTAGTCTTCTCCCGTATAACAAAGAATGATAACTAGTGAGCGAAGCAAAACACTTGTTATAAAATTGTAGACCTTCAGTTCTTACGCCACTATTCTCTTTTACTTCATTCTTTTCCGGAGACTAGCTTTATGTTTGAACTGTTACTATCCCCATAATGGGCAATGAGAGAGCTTATCATTCATGCAGAAAAATTTAAGGGCTAGCATCCTATGTTCATGGTTGTCTTGTCGCATCTTTTTCTCCTTTTGAATGTTTGATAAATGATAATGTGTTAATCTGAGCTTTAAATTGTACTCGGGGAGGTGGTGATGTGAGCCTGTTAAACAGTAGAGTTGGTATTAGAAGGGAGCCAATTGTACCCGAATTTACACCAATTGAACTGTTAACCTGTCAATGACACGTTTTCGTAAGTATTCATTGCTGCTGCAATACTTGAAGTATACTCTTGAATTCCAGTTCTAAAATCATACGAGATTTGGGCAATAGTAACTCCCGGAAAGGCATGTTCTGCCTTGCCAGCCATCGTTGTTGCGTGGCTGTGGAGGCACAAAAGAAAGGCGTCGTTTTCGTGTACTAAATGATGAAAAAAAAACATTTTATTTATTTATTCCTACTGGTGGCAGTCAAACCACTCAAATATGCTAAATTAAATTAAGTTATCCGAATCTGACCAAACACTTGCTATGAAGTTGTCATTGTCAACTTGAAATGACACAATGACCAGAAAGAGGGAGATTTCTATTCCACTACCAAAGGGACTCGATTCTTGGAATTATCGATGCAGCATCATCTTCATCTATAGTTAAAGAGATCCCTTTACTATCAAATTGGTTGGAAGGTGCCCAATCAGTTCGCAAGAAGAACATAGCAAATACCATGCCTTTCTTGTTCTTTTTCGATGGCCACGACAAAGTGCCTCTACGTGTCACGTGTGTGACAGAGAGTAGCTAGACTATTTCAATGTATTTGTTTGTTTGTTCTTAAGACTCCTAATTTTCCACGTATCGTATGTGTTTCTTTATTGGAACTTACTGGGAAGCTTCTTCTCTGACAATGCAAGTAGTGTAAGGGGCTGGACTAGTTTGGGACCATATCTATAGAGAAAGCAAGTTGACGTTAGTTGTCCCGTTCCCCGAGTTTCCTTTGTCGGTACCCATTTCATTTCACTGGATCTGAGTCTGCTACTATGTGTAGGAACTGATTAAATGATTATGAGGATCTCATCCCTGTACTAGCATTTTAGATTGCTTTTCCTCTCTTTTCATTTCAAGTTATTCTAAGAACCATCAGGTTTTTTTTTTTGCATTTTTTTTGAAAAATAAGAACCATCAGTTTATTTAAGAAAAAGTCAAATAAATCATTAACTTTATTCCCAAGTACAATGTAAATTTACATTCATGTGCAATCATGTTCTTAATTTACTAAAACTGAAATTTTGGTCGTGTGACTTAATAGTAGAGAAGTAATGTAAGATTGATCTTAAAATATTACCAATCCTTATTTTGAGCATTAATATGTTTATTTGAACCTTTTATCCTTTATTTTCTAAATCAACATTAAGAAGTAAATACGGTAGTGTGGATATGAGTGACTAGCATATTAAAATCAAAAAATGGATATAAACAAGGTTTTACATTTTAGGTAGTGCTTGATTTATTTGGAAAATGATAATAAGAATTATGATGAATATAGGGAAAAATAAAAATATATAAAACTTCCATTTCTTATTATATTGAGGGTTTAAAGCATTCTCTTAAAAGGAGATATAAACACACTATTAATCCAATTATAACATATTGTCAACTGTCTTTTTATTTCTTATTCATTCTTTTCTTCTCATACTACCTAACCAAGCATCTCCTATTAAGTGTGTTTGCTAAAAGTGAGAATATCTAATCTCATTACGGTTATTTTTTCTTTTTTATTTAATATTAAAATTTACTTTTAATTTTTAAAAATCTATGCTTTATCTAAATAAAATTAAGAAATTATCTACATGATAATTATGATATTACTAGATCAGCCAGACCTATTGCAGAATTGGTCGAAATGCCACAAAAACTTTATTAGAAGCATATTTTCTGATAAGTTTGTTCGCTTAAGTTGGAAAATCTCATTGTTTATCCAACTTATATTACTGGTTTAGGTCCTTAACACGAAATAGAGATGTCAATAGGCCGGTCTAAGCCAAGCCCTATCCTAGACCATGGTGACTTGCAGCCTTGCGAGTCGGAACGGGTCAGCCCATAATCCGACCTGACCATAAATTGATTGGTTCTCGGCCCGACGGGTCAAGTACGGGCCGACTTTCTCTTAAGAAAAATTTCCAAAACAACATTTTATCATTAAAAATTAGAGATGACAAAATCAACCTACCCGGCTCACTTTTGACCCAAGTTGATCAAGCCATAGGCAGGACAAGGTCGGACAAGCTGCAGGCCAACCTGGCCCCTCCGCCTGTTACTTCCATAACAAAACAACGTCGATTTAAAACTTTTTTACTTAAAAAAACAAATAACGGACCAAACTGACCCGACCAGCTTATGGCCCATTCAGCCATAGCCCCAGCCACAAATCGGTCAGCAAAGCCCAACTCAACCTATTAACATTCCTATTAAAACTAACAATTAAACTACGGACCAAGCCGATCATAGTCAATCTGTAGCCCAATTAATTTAGGCCAAAATCAGACCGGGGCTGAACAAGCCAAGTCCTTTCTGACATCTCGTGTTAACATCTCTAACACGAAGTCTCTTGTAAAACACAACTGTTGTACAGACGCTCATAAGAAAAAGGAAAACTTCACTTTCACATATATAAGAAAATAACATTTGCTTTCCACTTGCTAATAGCTATAAATGACCTAGTTACACCGTTTTGTTTTGTTTTTTTTCATTTGATTTCCATTACAAATAAAACGCCTGTGTGTAAGCAACGATGATCAAATCACAGGTGTACTAGTCAAAGCATAACACGCTTCTTACTTAATAAGACAACCAACAATAACAAAGTTTGAAAAGGCACAAAATGACCAATAAAAGCAAACGAAAGGAAACTATATTTGAAATGCTTCCCCCAGTTCTCGATATTGTCATCAAAACAAAGTAGATCTAGATTCAGCAAAAGCAAGAAAGAAAAATAGACAATCTAGGAATAAAAAGGAAAAATAAACCAACCAACAAGAAAACAAAAAAAAATGGTACTAAAATCTTAAAAAACCCACTAAGACAAACCCTAAATCCAATTCCTTTGGCATTAATATCTATCAAGGCTAAACCCCTAGGAACACATCCATGTAACAGTATTGGTTCTGAAGTGCCTACCCTGCCGCCACACATCCTGTCAAGAGTAGTAGCAAAATTATTCCTCCAACCTCAGACCAAAAATCACCGAGGCCCCAAAGCAGCAAGACAGTGCCATAAGGCAGTCCAAGGCTCAAGGATGATTGTCAGAACTTAGTCCTGTCCTCTACTAACGCCCAATGACTCGATTAGAACTCGTTACACCCTCCAAGACCAAGGACCGCAATGCCTTTTATAAACTAGCAACCATTAGCGATACCATTTGTTACAGTCCTTTTATCAGAAGTAACCGGCTTACTGGCCTTGTCATCACCAGCTTTTGCAATTGATCCATTCTCTAAATGCTTTAGGTCCCCATTGGGCTGGACTAGGGAAGTAGGAGCCTTAATAACATCAGATACAGACTCTAATGTCTTGTGTGATGCTCCCATGTCCTTCTCATTGCCAGGCTTCCCTTCTAATACCTGTAGCCGTACACAAAGTAGAAAAATAAAAGATCAAAGCTCAACTCTCATGTTAAAATGACCAACTTTTGGAAACAATAAAGCGAAATAAATTATAACAAAACATGCAAAAAGACAGCAAAACGAGTCTTACCTGTGTCAGGAACTGCTGTTGCTTAACTTTCTTCTCCCTAATTATTTTCTCTCGTTTCTCATAAAAGCCAAAATCATCCAAAATGCTTGTTTTGCTGGAATGATTCTTGAATATATTCACCATTTTAAGGCCCTGCTCTAACTTAACCTGCAAAATCCCATAATCAATTGCTGTTTAAGGAACAGGCTAGCAGCTTTGTCATAAAGTATAGAAAGGAACTTGCCAAGTCCATTTACCTCTTGTGTGTCCCTGCTGTTGGTCACAGGCTTGTTCTCGTTGTTCTCAAGTATAATGTGCTTCAACAAACTGTTCGGAATATCCTTCACAATGTGCCATTTTACAGAGAAGCACCCAGTCCACTTGTCCTGTTGCCAGTGCTCAACATTTTTGTTAAAATCAACTGGACCCACCATCTCTGCAAGGCCAACAAATTGGCCACTGGTATTGACCTGGAAGGAAATAGACGATTTAAAACAAAAAGCAAATAGAACTCAACAAATGATACTTAAATAAACAAGACTAAAGCAAGTGCATTTATATGCTCACCGAGAAAAATAGAAATACAGGGCAGTCATCAGATTTCTGCTGGGCCTCCTGATATGCTGCTTCAAGCTTCTTGTTGCCATTTGGTGTGCTAGCCCAAACATTATACTTGATGCTTTTATGGACATCATCCTCGCTATAAGATTTTATAATGAAAAATTTTGCATCACGGTAATCCTCAGGAAGATCAGCTTTATTATACTGTTCCTTATTTGGAACACCAGACATATTATCTTTCTCATCACCAATGGTTTCACTTGAAGGCAGATTCTGTCCTTTGACTGCTATTGACACTGGTGTGAAATCCTTATGGTTCTTAAAACTCTTAGCCCTAGGACCTCTATTCAGCTCATTCAGGCCATCAACATTCTCATTGCGGTAACCAAAATAACCATAGCCTCGCCCTCGGGGTTTATATTTGTTGTCAACAGCCAACCAACCATGTGCATTTACTCTCGAGTCATAACCACCAGATCCAAAACCCATACCAGATCTAAAGGTGCTCCCGTACTGACCATAAAACTTATTTGGGTATATCCTGTTTATGAACCCATGAGTTGATCCGATGCCAGATATTTGACCAGGGTGGTGCAAGCCCTAGGGAGCCAAATAATGAAGTTACAAAAATTGATAAGTCAGATAATTGTGCAGCTAAAAGAAGTTGGAGCAAAATGTAGAAAATTTTTCTTCAAAATGCTCTTAGGCCAAGAATAGAGGAAGCTTACCATGTAATTAGAGTTCTGCCTGAAATTGTTACTTCTTGAAGATGGAACATTGTTACCCTTTGAAAAGGAAGAAGTGATTCCACTACTTCTATACTGTCCACCATAGCCAAATCTTGGATCCTGATAACCAGATGCAGGAAAAGTATTGCTTCCATATGTATTTTTCACATTAACGGATGAATTCTGGTATGTTGGCTTATACGGAGTTGACGCGTTGTTTCCCTTGACTCCACCATTGACTACACTGCCAGAATTCACTTTAGCTGTTTCCACAGGTAAAGATTTTTGTTCAATACCAGTGGAGGTGGACAGCTCCCCTTGCGAAGAAGCTACTTGACTAGGAGTGAAAGGCTCACTCGTAGGAGTCAATGGCTGGAAGTATGGAGGATACTGGTAGTGCTGAGGCCCATACAGCTGACCATCATTTCCAAGAGTTGGAACTGGTGAAGGTGCTGGCGAATATGGGCCATACGGTGCATAGCTGTAACCATTGTGATATATAACAGACCCACTGTCACCATAAACCCCCTGTAAAATTAAAAAATATCTAACATTAGCATCAAGAGAAAAAAAAAAGCCACATGAGGATAAAGCCGAAGAGTAGACTAATGAATGGAACTTCCAAAAATAATTGTGGAAGTAATTATCTGATAAGAACCAAAACTTACTGACGACATCTCAACACCATCTGCATTTGTATAACTTGAGAAGTCATTCCATTCATTTCCTGATCCATTAAAACCTAGAAGAAATCAAGCAGAAAGATAAGGCCGATTATAAATTAACAAAACAGGAATTTCACAAACAGTAAAATTCCCAGAATCTGATAAATCTATTGAAAAGATATTGAAAAGATCTAACATATGATCTAAAAAACAAATCTTACTTCCATAGTAGAAGGCAGCCGAAGGATAGCCATTCGGAAGATAATACGTAGCTGGATCCATTATATCTTGTAGAAACGGGGTCACCGACCTCTCGGAAGACTCTATCTGACCATTAGTCGAAATCCCCGAATCAACAGCTCCATATTGATACACAGAAGTCTGCAAAAGGATTGGAATTAATGTTCAAACTGAGACAAAAGATTACAGTCAAATCTTCAAGTTTTCACCTAAAACAAAATCCAAAACCAAAGTTCTTACTACCTTCTTAGTCGGCTCGGGAATTTCTAAAGTCTTTGATTGAGATTCCAAAGATAAGTTCTGTAACAAATCTGCAGCTTCTATTGAGAGATAAAAGTTAAGGAAATACCTAAGATTGTGGATTGACCATAAAGATAGATTAAATCGATTAGTCAGTATAGTACTCAGAAGCACATCTAAAGTGGCAAAAATTGAACATATGAACCAAGTTAGTCAACAAAAGTCAATACGAACATAACGGCATCTAAATTTACCAAAATATTACATCAAAGACAAAAACCGCAAAGAGGCGAAAAGAAACACGAACCCACATCACAAACAAATCAGAAACAAAACCCTAATAAGCTACAAAACAGATCTTGTCCAAGAATAGAAATCAACCAACATAACACCCCATAAACAAGAACCAACTGCACCCAACAGAGACAGATCAAAGAAGAAAGGAAAAGAAAACATGGATAATGAAGCAAACCCAGATCAAGAAATAAAAAAGAGGATACGATCAGAAGGAGGAGCAACGGTGGCCATGAATGGATTTGAAGAAGATCTAAAGGGTATAGATATAAACCCTAAATCAACCAAAGGAAATAGGGAATTAGACGGGAGGGGTTTTGGGAGGTGACAGCCGCCAAGGGTTTGGGGGTTGGGGTTTCAAACGAAAGAGAGAGGGTTTTGCTGGCTACTATGTCCTTCAAATACCCCCCCAACACACGCACACTCCACTTTGTTCCCAAAAATGAAAAACTTAATAATTAAGAAATTAAAAATCACACGACTCTTAAAGTCAATAGTCCGAAATTGCTATAAAAGTAAAACTTAAAAAAGAATTTCGCGTTCGCCCTCATTAAAATATCCTTTCTATTTATACTTCTTTGTGTAATCTTACTCAAATTATGTTTCCAAGTACAATTAAAAACGAATTGATGTAGTTCAGCTCTAACCGAACCGTTTCACTTTCAAAGGTCGTTTGTAACTTAATAATTGTCAAGATAAATTATTTTATATTGTAGTGGGAGATAACATTGGTTCAGTCTATCTATTAATTATATGAATCAAAATTTATTTGAAAATATTATTGATTAACTAATTATTATATCATAAGAATCTCTTCAAGTTAAATTTATAGCATATCTATAATACACAAATCTATTTAAAGATATTTTATTCAAAGATCTTGATCCTTATAAGCAAATTAGAGGCAACCTAACAATTCTAGTCTTGTAGATACTATAGTAAAAAGAATTTCATAGAAAAAAGTAAAAGAATAAAGAAAAAATCTCCATTATGTTGTTATGAATTAAAAATGCCTAAAATAAAAAAGGAAGAAATATTTTAGGAAAAGAAATATTTAAAAAAAGAACTTGCTTTATATAAACAAGATCAGCCCACAAGATACTATTTTCTCCTAACCTCTTTTCTATGAAGGGTGTCAACTATGCACATTTTAATTGCAAGCACACGATGTAGATGTAAGTAGCACAAACGAATAAGTGTCAATCTTATGAAGACTGCTAGTTAATTACCAACTATTCCCAAATGTAACTAGTTAGACAAATAATTGTGATTAATTGAAAAATGAAAATAAATTGTAATATCTCATTTTCTATACTAAGGGTTAGGATCCTACACCACTGTACATAAGAAATAGCATTGAGAAATTTATTAGGTGCATTGCTTTCACATGCATATCATTAGCATACACACGTGAATATTGATTGTACATATTGTAAATACTATATATGCACTCAATTGACATATTTCGGGGTATGAACGATTTAAAATAGTTATGATGTAAATTGTGAATTATTATGTCTTGAATTTTGGTATGATGGTTTCAATTATGAATTTGGAATTTATTTGTTAAAATTGAGAGATTTATGAATTTATGTGTATTTTTAGACTAGGAAAATAAGACCTATTGACACATGAAGAAAAATTAGGATGACTAAGCCTATAAATTGAGTGACACGTGGCATTAGGATTAATTGACAAATGGCTTAGATAATTGAGTGACAATTGATGACTTAGAGATTGAGAGACAAATGGACTAGTTATTAAAAGACAATGGGAACCATAGGAATAAGACATGTGGTAAGTGACAAGTGTCACGACACTTACCACGCATCTATCCCACATGATATACACTCACCCAAGACTTAACCATCTTTGTCTTTCATTTGTCTTTCATTTTGTTATATACTCTCATCTTCTTCATTTTCTTTCTTCTCTCATTGACGATACTTACATCCCACACTCACGATTTTGAGTTGCCATCATCTTTCACTTTCCTACTCCAAGACCTTATTGTTTTCTTCTTATTACCAAAGACCAAACCTATTCTACCTTAAATGGTGATGATTGAGTAAGCTTGGAGGAGCTAGGTTATTGATGATTTGAAGAAGCTTTGGAGTTAATCAAGTAAGTAAATCATTGACTTCTTGTGATATATGTAGCATAACATTTATGATGAGTGTTTAGGGTTAGATTGATAGTGAAAATGGTGTTTGATGAGAGCAGAAATTTTGATGAATGAATGGATATAACGATGTTCTGTTTTTAATGTATAAAAACGTGAATTATTGGTTGTTTTAGAGATGAATTAGATTGAGTTTTGAAGTTAAAGAAAAGGCTAGTGTAGTGTCTTGAAATAAGAAGAACTAGGATGATAATGAATGATAGTGATCATGTTTTGTTTTTGTATAAATGATGAACAATAGTTTATGTATTGAAGTATAGATGATTTTGAGATGGAATTGATGTGAAAATGATGAGGAAATGAAGTCTAAATGATGAAATATGAAGAAGGTATGTTTGATATAGTATGTAGAGGTTAAAATCTAGAAAATTGGAAGAAGAAATTGGTTGGAAATTTCTAGACAACACATCCTACGATCGTGGAAATGCCTCACGATTGTGGGACTTCCCATGATCATTGGAAATGCATGGGAAAGGCAATGAGAGTGAAATGTTATCTTTTGTGTGAAGTTTGAACCAACTAATGATAAGTTACATTTCTTTGATGCATTTAAACTTAATTGAGGCTTGAAATGGATCTAGTTTGATGTTGAATAAGTTGATAAAATGTATGATAAGTTTAGGTTGTTAATTGAGGTTATAACTTAAGAATAGATTGATATATTAATGTATATAAAATCTGGAAATTTATGAGTGTTATAAGAATGAAAGTGTTCTTAGGAATGCAATTGTGATCTAAAGGAATGAGGAAGGTGTATTAGGTATAAATGAATAAAAATTTGGATATTATGTGATTATATAATGTTAAAAAAGGAATTGGTGAAAGTATGATTAATGATATTAGAATAATCAAGTTTCTTTGAGGTGTAAGCCTAAGTGCAAGCTAGATATATATAAGCGATAATGTTTGAATGATCATGACTTGTGATTAACGATACATACTCAGGAATAGTCAATTAAGCATGCATTGAACATGTCACATTCATGTGCATGATTGAATACTTATATGATTGATCAAATTAGTAATGTGTGTACAATGTGTGTATTGCCTGATTTAGAACCGCAAATTGAACACCAGCATCTAGACATTGTCGATTCATTGAGGCAATAGCTATCTGGAGCTTACTGTGAGTCAACCTAGATGTTTCTCACTAGGATTGATTTGTTTCTGTATAAAATGCAATTATTGAACT
>JANQAP020000200.1:1556004-1568750 GCA_026874005.2 Erythroxylum coriaceum
GTTTTGGAGTTCCATTCTATAGAACTCCAAAACCCTCAGACGCGTACTACAGTGAAGAATAGGAGGGGCACAGACACAGCTGCTTTCATAGAATGGAACTCCAAAATCTTAGAACGCCTCAAATATGATATGTCAAACATATCGAATGGTGTTGTGCATACATCTTCCACATCAAGGTTATAAAACAAAGCTAAAGCAGTAATAATATGAGACATACCAAAATATGAAGTCTTTTTATTGACAACACTCACTATTAATCGATAGATTCTAAAAGGCATGTTAATTTTAATTTTACGATCCATGCACCACAAAAAGAAAAGTTCTTTGGCCGAGCTTTTGTTACTTTTAGTTTTATTAAACACAGTTAAACACAAAAATTTGTGTAAAAGTAAATGTTTGGCACTACAGATTAAAGAATTCAATGCACTTCTAGGGTCAAAATTTTCTTCCCCCGTCAGATTTTTCAATAATCATCTAAATAAAATCATCATGATCATCAAAAACTTTAGTGTTTGGCAAATCAAAAAGACCATGTATGACAGTATAATCCAATTTATAAACATTGCCGAATAACCTAAACTAGAAAACATCTATTTTAGGGTTATATCAGACTGTCGTGAAAAACTCTATGGTCATCATAGGGTGAATAGGCACGTCACACCTAATGAACTAGTTCCAACCTATGTTTGCAGCTAGTCGCTCAATTTTTCACCTCACCCCTATGGTTTCTAACAATTGAAAATTAAAATACCTAAGAGTGACTAATTCTCTATCGCTGAGGTCTCAAAAATGCGTACTTTCTTCTTCCTAATAAATTGGAAATGGGGGACAGTAAGCTGTCATTAAATTAGGCTTACCTTCACTGGAAACTTGAAGGTGCAATTCATCATCCAGTTTCCTAGCCATCATCTTCCTTGGTGCCATTGTAAGAAAAAAACCTACAAAAATAAGAGAAAGAGAGTGAAATTCGTATTTAGGAGAAAGGAAGAAAAATCATACCCAAATCCTTGTGTTTTCAATGATTAATGCATGAAGAGAGTAAAGGATTGTAAGATTAATGAAAAGAGATGAAAATACCAAGAATCTAGAGGAAAAATGAAGAATTTTTGAGAGTTGGAGGAGAATTTTCGTGGTTTAGAGAGAGAAGAAGTGAAATTTTGAAGAATGAGGGAAAGAAAAAACCGAGGAGGGAAACTTCAATTTCCCTCTGGATAGAATTCCTAAGATCGTGGGAATTTTCATAATTCCCATGATCATGGGATTATGGTCTAGAAAGTATCTAGAGGGATTTCCTATGATCATGGGAATCACCTCCATTCCCACGATTGTGGGTTTTCTCTCCCAAAAGCTGGAGAGATTTCCCACGATTATGAGAATCACTTCAATTCCCACGATCGTGGGATGGGGTGATTCTTCCACTTTTAAACCTTTTTCCAAGCTTAGTATTAGTTCTCCATCATCCCACAACCTACAAACACATCAAATTAATATTATCAATAAGAAATTCGAAAAGAAAACAAGTTTCAATTCAAACAAAATCCATTAACATCGATCAAACTCAATTCAAACATGATCCTAACTAAAGAACCACACCAATAAATAAACAAAAACAATTAAACGGAAGTAGAATTCCATAGGTTACCTCCCATGCAGCGCTTCTTTTAACGTTTGTAGCATGACTCTCCTTTTTCCTTAAGGAGGTTCAAATGACTGGTATGGTGGCAGTGCAGAAACTGATCTCAAACTCTGTATATGAGCCGCCCCAGTATGAACTCCACCTTCCTTATTGTTTTCCTTCCTACGCCTTCACCTGCATGATTGTTTCTTCCTGAATATGTTCCCATGGTCCTCAATATCTTCCCATCCTTCCTTGGGATTCAGGTTCTTTGATGTCTGTTGGGGGTAAAGGAGAACGATAGTCTTTCTTGGATACCTTGAAAATTAATTTCTCCTTTCCAACTCTCAATGTTAATTCTCCCCCATCGACATCAATAATCAAACAAGAAGTAGCCAGAAATGGTCACCCAAGAACCATAGGGGTTTCTGTGTCTTCTCCATTTTCCAGTATGTAGAAGTCCGTAGAGAAGATAAATTTATCAATCTGTATCTGTAAGTTCTTGATGATCCCCTTCAGCTGGTGCATTATTTTGTCGGTCATTTTCACCAATGTCTTAGTAGGCTCTGGCTCTCCTAAACCCAACTTCTAACTAAACATGTAACGCATCATGTTAATACTAGCTCTCAAATTTGCAAATGCTCTAACGATCTTAACTCCATTTATACTACACAGAATGAAGAAGTCCCCTAGGTCTTCTTTCTTTTGTGCTATGTGTGGACTCCCTTCTGATGCGTGCTCTTTGACCTTTTTCTTCATCGATTCCTTTAACGTGAGCTTTGTTTGGAGTTGATTTGTTATATCCGTCGTCTTGCTTAACTCAACTTCCTTAGAATTTTCCTCGCTGCTCTACTTGAAGATGACTTCCGCTGAGCATAAATACGATGTGGAAGTCCAAGTTGAAGTTCCCTGATTGACTCACTTACTCATTCACTTAGAAGGGACTTCCAAAACTATTTCTACTTCTCTCTTATCTCCGTCTTTCTCTTTATGTTCACTTTCCTTTTTCTCTGTCTGAGTGATGGCCATAATTCTTTCCTTCGGGTTAACCTCGATATTGCTCGATAGGCTACCTGCATTTCTATAAGATAAAGCGTTAACGAGTTGACCGAGCTAAACCTCTAGATTATGGATGGATGATGCATAGTTCTTCATGATCTGGTCAAACTTCTCTTTCATCCTCTTTCGACTTTCCTTCTGGCTTGCAAACATGCTCTTCTGATTCTCCTCTTGAGCTGCCAGTTTGGACACCAACACTTCCATCATCTTGTCCATTTTGCTTTCCATCGTTCTAATGTGGTCTTGCTAAAATCCCAGCAGTCTTTGTGGTCTTGCTTGGTCACCTGCATTATTATTACTCGAAGAAAATTTTGGATGATTTTTCCATCCCGAATTATAATTATTGGAGTACGGATTATTGCCTTACTGTAGCTGACCCAGGTAATTTACCTGTTCGGTACCACCGATTCCTAATAGAAAACACTCCATTAATCTATGGTTGTTCTACCCGTACAACTTATATTGCACTTACATCACCTTCACTATAGAGGAGGATGCTCATTTCGTGTTGTTCAGCTACTTCATAAATGTCGTAATTTAAGCCTACAAATCAGTAACAGAATCAATGGGTATCATACCTTTTTTATCTTTCTGCCTTTGTCTGCTCTTCTCGCTAGACCATATGCAGCTATTACTTACCAACTCCTCCAAAAGATAATGAGCTACTTCCACAGTCTTCCTCATTATTGAACCTCCAGCTGCTGCATCTATTGTTCCTCTTGTGCATAAATTCACTCCATTGTAGAACGTCTATAGCAGGAACTGTCTCAGAAGATTGTGATAGGGACAACTTCTTTACAATTCTTTAAATCTCTCCCAAGCTTCATAGAGAGATTCTCCATCGTTTTGTTGTAATTCCCTTGATAATCCTCGTAGTCTTTGTTAGAGAGAAATACTTCGCGAGAAATGCTTGGGCAATTTGCTCCCAAGTAGTTATCTGTCCCCAAGTAGTTATCTGCCCCGAATTCAGTGAGTTACCACACCTTTGCTCGATCTTTCAACATGAATGAAAACAATCTCAACTTCACCGCATCTTCGGACATTCTGTTAAATCGAAAAGTGTCATAAATCTCTAAAAAGTTAGCAGTGTGGGTGTTCAAATCCTCATTGAATAGCCCATAGAATTGCAAACTGCTTTGTAAAATGTTGAGGAGTGCCAGCTTTATCTCAGAATTGTTTGTTTGAACCACTGTTCTCGCCACTCATTGAGGACTAAATCCTAGCCTCAAGAAATCCACCATTCTCCTTTCTGGTCCTCCTTGTTCTCCTTCTTCAACCATATCTTATGAAAAATTTAGATGCTTTGCCCTTCTTAATTCTCTTTTGTGTCTCTTGATGTCGAAAAATTCGTCTTCACTAACTTCTTTCGTTCTTTGCATGCTCCTTGTGTTCATGCACCTGCAAATACACAAGGAAAAGTATCAAAATTCTTAAATCAAAGTAATCTAAATTAAACAAGATGCTAAATAATCAATCCTTGACAATGGCGCCAAAAACTTATTGATTGGAAAATAACTCCTAATTTTATGCTAAAAAAGCTGCAAGTGTACGAGTCATTACTTGTATTTAGAAAGCAGATAATGATCCCACAAGGATTGACGCCTAAACACCACTTAATTTAGATCAAACTTTGTTTAAGAAACGAAACTATGTAATAGAAATAATCTAAAAAATTAAACTAAAATTGAAAGACTAATAATGAACAATAAACAATACCAAAGTGAAGAAAATTAGAACTCAAGAATCTAAAGACTAGAGATTACTTTTTCCCTATTTTGTCTCCCTCCTATTTTATTAATCAAATTGTGTCTCACCTAAGATTTCCAAAATGTATTAACTATCCTCTCTTAAGGTGTAATTAATTGTCCCTAATCCTATTAAATGAAATCAATTGAAAGATCTCTTAACCTACCCAATCACTCCACCAATTTAACTAGTTATTAAATTATCCTATGGGCGATCAATCAAATTAGTTGAGATCTTTGTTCTAACTAATCAATTAATGTGATGATTGCAAGTCTATAGGTTAATTGCCAACTCTCATTGTACAATCTCACACATATAATCTTACTCACTCTCTAGATTTATTTCAAGATAGAAATAAAATCAACAATCATCAAAGACATTTTCATTCCATTCAATAAAATAGGAGTTTTAACAAAATTGTTTAAAAGCAATCGCTAAAAGTAAATCAGCCAATCATGGTTTCTATAACATCATTAACACACAAATAATCCATTTTACAAAGATTAGAAGAAAGAAAAACACAGAAAATTGAATAAAGGAAACTTCTTCTCTTCTTTTCCAAAATCTGGAATTTTTGATGTTGATATATTATTTTCCCCAATCTTGATGATAATCCTTGAATTCAATCCTTCCTCAAGACTCAAAACTTCTATTGTTCACTCAAGGAGGCTCTTTCTATATAAAGATTTCATTTCCTTTCACCATGGAGGCTTAATTCTCTTTTAATAATCAAGAATCCTTAAATTTTCTGAAGCCCTGCATAATATCTCGGATTATAATTCCCACGATCGTGGGAATTGGCATAATTCTCATGATCATGGGAATTTGCAATAGAGAGTTCCCTATCCTCTTCTCCTCTTTGATCTCTAGCTCAATCTCTAAGTTGCTCAATCTTCCTTCTTACATAAAAATAATCAATTCTTATCTTAAATTAACATCAAACACAAAAGAACAACAATGGAAATCAAATAAATGAAAACATACAAAAATGAATCCTAAACTACAACAATAATCAACAATTATGCAAGAAACACATGCAAATTACTTAGAAAAACATAGACTAATGCACAGCTATCAAATTACATTATGAAATTTGCAATCTCTTAATTAGCAAACAACCCACACATCCAATTAGATCTAAAGCACTCTAATAGACAATTGGGTCCTCACACGAGATGTGTCTTTGTATAGATTACCGATTTCATTGTTTGTTTGATCTATTAGATTTTTTAACTCTCATTTTTCAATCTAATCATTTTGCTATTGGTTCACTCTCTCGATTTCTTATGGAAGCATGAAAATACAACAAATGATCATGATACCCAACTTATTAACATCAAAAGTAATCAAATTAACATTGATTCAAGAACAAATCCCTAAAAGAGTTTAGAACATCATTAAACCCAAATTCATCATCATCACATCCATCTCATACATTAAAATAAAAGAAATAACAAGATGAAATTGAGAAGTTCACTTTGAATAGATTGGGAGTGGCAACAAAAGCAACCCCTCCTTCTTCTTCTTTCCTCTTCTCTCTCTTCCTTAGCTTATTTCCAAATGTAGCAAATGAAGGCTCTCTCCTTTAGGGCGTCTTTCTTTTCCTTTTATATTCTTTTTCCATTTAGGGTAAAAACTGGGTTTTACCCTAGCCCAAATGTCCAAAATACCCTTAAAAGTTGAGTTCGAAAGTAGTCCCCACGTTTGTTATCGCATCTACCACGACCGTGGTCAATGAGTCACAATATTAGCACTTGAAATTTGGCTTCTTTCACGATTGTGGCAATTAGTCACAATCATGGCCTAGTCCTCTCTGACTTCTATCACAATCTGGACTAATGAGTCACAATTGTGATCTATGCTAGTTGCTTCTATTACAATCGTGGCCTTGGCTCCTCTGCTGAGCTTTCTCTAAATCTTCTTTGGTATTCTTTACTTAGTTTCAAATACTAAAAAGCTCATTAAAACACCTCAAACACACAAAATTAAATCCCAATAATATGCTCTAAGCCACATAACACTACAAAAACACAAACACATAATCATACCAACATACAAGCACAAATCATCTAATTAATACCTAAAAACATACTAAATTCCCCACTAAAACATCATGCAACCTATAACTATCATTTCTCTATTTCCAAATGACATAAATACCATAAATAAATGCAACTCTAAAAAGAATATGATCTTCTTCCAACAAAAGATACTTACTAAGAACCTAAGTCTCTATTGCCTTTCATTCCATCATTGGGCAAGGATCACAATAAAGCTCATATATTAGCTTTTATAACATTGATGGGAATCTACATTGAAAAAATAAATCAAATGATCTCATGTTTTATTTTTGTATTTGTAGAGAGGGCAGATGGAGTTAGAGAAGTGTGTGTCTATAATCCTATTAAGAGTATTTAGCATCTCTATTAATGACTAAGCTAATATAAAGGAAAATTTGGGGCAATTTTGTCTAAGCTAAATGAGCTTACTCTATTATATCAGTTCTTAATTATCTTTAAACAACTGGGAACATGATTTATTATTAAAAGAGTTTGAACTTTGTTTGTTCTACTAGACCTTATCATCTACGATTTTGCCAAACTTATAGTTGGGGATTAAGCTTTGGAAGTTTAAAACTCCCCTAAATCTACAATACTAGTCATCATCCTTAATAACTTATTTCATCTTAGATTGAGGCTTCAACATATGCTTAAGTTACATCGCCTCATGTATAAGGAAGAGTGGCCTCATAACACTATAGTTATTAAGCGACATCAAAGTTGATTGTCCATTACCTATTATATGCTTCATCTCCTAATACAACTTACTCCTCAACTTTAGAATCTGCTGCATTGTAAATAAAGAGCCTTCTTTTAATTAAAGTTCCCAAAAAAGTTTCTCTCTATATAATGTGCATGGATCCAATAAAACCATAAGCTTTCCTTACCTTTGAAGATTCACCAAACTCTCTTTGAAAGTAGGACTATGATAGTAACTCTGGTAGATCATACCCACTTAACATTGGTTTTTTAGGAGATATATGGGACTCCTAATCAAAGAAAATTCTTCATGAGCCTCTCTATATCCTTTATGATTTGCTTAGGAAGAGCCACGTGAGATGTCCAATGTATATATAAGTTATTCACAACATATTTGATCAACTTGAGTCTTTTAATATTGGAAAGACTCTAATTGAACTAATGGTTCAATATTTTTGCCATCATGTCACAAAAGGGATTAAAAATATTTATAAAAAGGAGGGGGTTTGATCTATATCCCAATTAGAAAGGAAAGATCTTGTGGTAGAGGAAAAGCTATAAATGAGATCAAGAGGAAGCTTTTACTCAAATTAATTTTTAGCTTTTCCTCAAATTAACTTCTAACCCTGAAAGGTTGTTAAAGATGTTTAAAGAGATCAATATGTCCTTGAAAAAAGTCTAGTGAACCATGAATTAGTGAGCTCTGAATTCCTTCATAGGGAAGTTCTTTGGAAATTTAGGTTAGTTGTATCTACAAAGTTGAAACAAAGCTTCTTTTTGTTTTATTTTAATTCTGCATAACGGTGTTCGAAATCATAGAACTAAAAGCCTCAAGTATCCTAGAGCTATAACCCACCACAATAGTCTCTATGGTTAGAAATTGTGGTCCAATTGCTTTGGAAGAACCAAAAGTTCTTACACCTTTCCTCTTTCATCTGAGCGTCCAAAAGGCCAACAATAATTGGCTTTATTGTTTGCAAATATTCAAAAAGTACTAATTGATTATTAGGCTTGTTTAGGCCCCTCAAATTCCAAGCTAATAATAGCTGTTGTTGAGGATTTCTTGTCCTTTTAGGCCTTATATTTCCTATATGATCTCCTTACGATTGGTGTGAAGCCCTGTGGTTCTTTCACACTAGAACTTTCCTATATATGGTTTTCTCTAGTTATTTCAAGTAAGAGTGCTGGTTCATCTTTAGTTTAATGTATTGTTTATACCAACCAAACCATTTTGTTTCAAATAAGAGTGCTAATGTGTATCCATTTTGTTCGATGAATACATTGATATTCTTCAAAAAGAGAAAAAGTTTCCTTGCTACACACACACACACATGTATATATATATATATATATATATGCACACATATACATGAACGTCTCATCGACGGGTTGAGTTGGTAGCTAATTGAATCCTTCTTTCCTTTAGGAAAAATATACTAACCACGGGTCCCGCAAAGAGCATATCTGGTTTGCTTCGTTTTATTTTCGGTCGAAATGAGAGAGAAATTGAGATAGGTTAACTAATCCACGAATATTTATCCTCCTTTAGGTCGCAAGCAATGAATCTACGAGTATATACAAGAAGTTATAAGCATCCTAGATGAGTCTATATGCTTTTTCATGACATGTACGTAGAATATGAAAATTAAATCAATTTCTCAGAATAAGTAGCTAGTAAGAAGCTGGTTAATTGAATAGTCACTTTCACGACAATCATTTTAAAAACTCATCCCCACCTTGTTGGTTGATACCTGTCCTCCATTAGTATAAATCAGGGACAGCAGCTCGTCTTTTATATGCCCTCAACCATATCAATCGCATATTACTTTGGCTATTTGCATTTGCCATTTGAAGGATATAAGGAAATATAATATCATGGGTGTCGGAGGAAATGATGGCATGTTCTTCACTGTGACGGTGAGCAAGACAGAGATAGTGGCTGCTGCTCTTCCGCTGCAAGGACATTGGCTACCTCTATCCAACCTTGACCTACTTCTTCCTCCAGTCGATGTGGGTGTTCTCTTTTGTTACAACAAGAAACATATTATAAGCTCTTCATTATCAAATACTAGTTTTAGTTCCAAGGTTGGTGCTCTAAAGAAAGCCTTGGCTCAAGTTCTCGTGTATTACTACGCCTTTGCGGGTGAGGTTGTGGCTAACACAGTTGGCGAGCCAGAGATGTTGTGCAACAATCGTGGCGTGGATTTTTTTGAGGCCTTTGCTGATATTGAGCTCAAACACCTCAATCTGTACAATCCTGATGAGGCGATAGAGGCAAAACTGGTGCCCAAGAAGAAAGCCGGTGTCCTAGCTGTCCAGGTATGTCTCCACTTTCCGTTCGCAAACTATATAAGCAGTGCACGCTTAATCTATCATTAACTTACAGTTCTAGCGATTCTAACTAGGTCTACTATCATTATCCTCTCCATTTCATCTAAACACTCAACTTCTAATTCAGAAAACAAGTAGAAAGCGCCTTGTAAACTTTTCCCTCGGCTTTATATTTGTGTCATCGCTTTCTCTTCTTTTTTTGTTTTTTTGCGGTTTTTGGGTCAACCATCAGTCTCTCCATTTCATCTAAACACTCAACTTCTAATTAATAAACAAGTAGAAAGCGCCTTATAAACTTTTCCCTCGGCTTTATATTTGTGTCATAGCTTTCTCTTTTTTTTTTTTTTTTTGGTTTTTGGGTCAATCATCAGTCTCTCCATTTCATCTAGACACTCAACTTCTAATTCATAATACAAGTAGAAAGCGCCATATAAACTTGGGGCTTTATATTTGCGTCATCGCGTTCTCTTTTTTTTGTTTTTGGGTTTTTGGGTCAATCATCAGTCTCTTTTCTACAATGCTTAATAGAGACAGGACATGTAATTAGATTAGGGGATATAACTGTCTTCTCTTGCCGATGGCAACTAAGAATGGACAGGGAATGGAAGTCAATAAGATGGTCACAGGAATAGCAGTTAAGCTTCATTTTAATTGCCGTGTCTTTATTAGTAATGGATTAGTGAAATAATTACGAGTCAATGCGCTTCCTTTCACTTCAAGAGGGACTTTCTAAAGGTGGGTGACAAAATTTCTCAAAAAAAAAGGTGGGTGCCAAACATAAATTTTATTTTATTAAAATAATAATTATTTTTGTTAGGATTACTAATAATAATTAATTATTTTTTTTAATTTCTAGGCAACTGAGCTCAAATGCGGCAGTCTGGTAGTGGGGTGCTCGTTTGATCATCGAATAGCAGATGCCTATTCCATGAACATGTTCCTTGTGTCGTGGGCAGAGACTGCTCATTCTAAACCAATATCAATGCTCCCGTGTTTCAGAAAATCTCTATTAAACCCCAGACGTCCTGGTTCTGTTGACCCTTGCCTCAACAATTTGTACGTAACTATATCCAGTCTGGCACCTCCCAAAGAGCCTATGGACCAAGACAGTGGAGATCAACTTATGAGTCGCATCTATTACGTTAAGTCCGACGACTTAAATCGACTGCAATCACTTGCCAGCTCCAGCGACTGCAAGAGAACCAAGCTTGAATCTTTCAGTGCGTTCTTATGGCAAATGATCGCAAAATATGCTGAAACACACAATGATGGGAGAAAAATAATAACATCGAAAATGGGAATTGTTGTGGACGGAAGGAATAGGCTCAGTGAAGATGAAGACGTTGACAAGGCTAAACTAATGGGTGCATACTTTGGAAACGTGCTATCCATTCCATATGGCAGCAAGAGAGTTGAGGAATTAGCTGAAAATCCGTTATGTTGGGTAGCAGAGGAGGTCCATCATTTCCTTGAAACCGCAGTGACAAAGGAGCATTTCCTTGGACTTGTTGACTGGGTTGAGGCCCATAGACCTGAACCAGCACTGGCTAAGATCTATTGTAACGAAAACCATGGTGATCTAGCTTTCGTGGTTTCATCTGGGCAAAGGTTTCCAGTGAAAAAGGTTAATTTTGGGTGGGGTCCTCCAGTTTTCGGATCGTATCATTTTCCATGGGGTGGCACTTCAGGCTATGTGATGCCGATGCCAAGTCCTGTCAGAGATGGTGACTGGTTAGTTTACATGCATCTCTTTGGGAAGCAGTTGGAGTTCATTGAGAATGAAGCTGCCAGTCTTTTTAGGCCCCTAACTTATGACTATCTTATTTCTGCCTGACTCAACGTATGGTACATTAGTTATTACTAGCTACTTATTGGCTGGGCTGGGAAATAAATCATATGTATCAATTATGTATCCAACCTCTTTATCAATGTTCTGTACAATCTGTTTACTGTGTGGTTAATTTTATCTTCTTTTATGCCTGTCTACTATTGATGGACCTTTCTCATTGATTGATGTTAAAAACTCGTCTCTTTATTCGCGGCGGCGCGTCGATACAACATCGTTTTGATTCATATTTTCATGCGAATGCCAAAAGCAACTTTGAATAATTAAAGATCATCTTGGAGTTGGGAACCGATGCGATGATAGGAAGTTGACGGCACCATCAGCCTCACATTTAGTATCTCACAAAAAGACACGGCATGCATGGCCGGGAGTGAACAATACTCTACAGTGAATCTGTTTCGGTACAGTGAATCTGTTTCTATACGTTTGTTTTTATTTGGTGAATCAGTTCCTATTAAATCTCTATCGTTCCTCAATAAGTTCTTGTCATATTTTATTAAATCTCTATTTACATATTTATTTATATAAGATTTATATAAATATGTTGTAAAAAATGACCGGAAGAGAATCAAAACACAAAAATCGGCATTGAAGATTAGGCGCCTGGCTGGAAGTAACCAGTCATCTTACGCCAAAAATACAAGTCATAAAAATTATTCCCACTTTTGTAGTATACAAAAACAGACAAATGGCCTCATCTTATGATTTCATGTATAGATTTAACAACTTCTCAAAAATTATAACTTATGTGGAATTTAATAATTTAATATCAGATGCTCCAAATTAATTATAAGGGTTATATGTTTCTACTGGAGCTACATTTATTATTATGTTGGTTGTAAGGTAATCATGTTTTATACATATTTTAAAATTTAGGTGTTTGAGTTGTGTTTTCGTATACCATGGTTTTTAACTTTTGATTATAGATCTTGGGAGATTTTATATAGTTTACCAACGTAGTTTGTGGGAGCGCAGTGATTGGAGTAATCATAGTCTAGGATAGAGGAGAAAACTGTTCCGATATGCCAAACCAACAGGCTGAAGGGGTTTGCAGAAGAAATTTGATACTACTTTTCGAGATATGAATATACATAATACAGGCACATTTTCCAACGGATCAATATATTCCAGGAGGAAATTTGGCCAAAGGATCGTCGTTTGAGTATCACCAAGGCATTCTAGTAGCTCATAAAAGAATCCACCGTTTCCCCTCTTAAGTTAGATAGCAATCCTATATACTAAATTGTCAGAGAACATGAAAGGAAATAAGTTGTATTTGAACTCATAGTCGTTTCATAAGAAAAACTTTGCTATGTAAAAGACAAATTCTAATCTCTTAGAAGTTGTGACCTTCACAAGCTAAAGAAACTATTTTGAATTAGAACAAGAA
>JANQAP020000200.1:1574378-1585579 GCA_026874005.2 Erythroxylum coriaceum
GTCTGGTGTTACTGCTTGGAACAATTTTCCACCATTGGTATGTTGGGCTTTGCAGTAAGGAAACTGCATAGTCGAGCTTCTTGTCTGTCCATCAAATCAAAAACTCTCTCCATTCTCTTTAGCCATCCCTCAACCTCTGCAGGGTCTGTACTTTCGTAGAAGTCCACAGTCCCCTGCTTTAGCAGTTTATTGTACGTTCTTTCCCTTCTCTTGAGAATTCTCAGAGGCATTCTCTCAGGTTGAGATACCGAAAACTCCTTACTAGCTCCTATTGATTCTAGGTCATTTATTTCAGCTGACCTTCCAACTTGATCATTTATGTTGGATGATCTATAATAGACAATAACTTCAATTACTATTCACATTTCTCACGATATTTCATGTTTAATATTGCTATATATCCCTATGGATGCCAAACCATACTCTGATACCAAACACTAAAACACCCTACTCCCATAAGTCATTTGTGCCCATACATCCATAAAAAATTCGAGCACATGCTCAGTGGAGGCAGTGTGCTAGAGAAATCACATCACTTATCTCATGGCATCATAAATTAAAACATAAATATCACGACATCTAAAATCTCAATTCCTCATTTTCATTTCATAAAATCGAATACACATTGTAGCATTACATGCATCATCCTTATATATACAGTATCCAAATACTTATCAGAGTTTACAACTCTATATACAAAAATATGCTACATGCCACATAAATGAGGAACTATACAAAATTCTATTTAAATCCTTCAGCCACAGCTAATCGACCTTTGAGCCATTCCTTCTATCTAAAAGAATTACTATATCACTTCTAAGTGAAAAGTCAATGTTGCAAATTTGGATA
The DNA here is from genome assembly GCA_026874005.2 of Erythroxylum coriaceum. Classification (NCBI taxonomy): domain Eukaryota; kingdom Viridiplantae; phylum Streptophyta; class Magnoliopsida; order Malpighiales; family Erythroxylaceae; genus Erythroxylum; species Erythroxylum coriaceum. Next base: position 1,575,228 of record JANQAP020000200.1, read on the forward strand.
AGTTTTGTGAACTCTGTGAGCTACCCATCATTGATGGCTCACTCATAACACATAACACATATAGTTCATGTTGCAAGTTTACATACAGTTCATGTCATCATATAATGCACATCTTTCATAAATTATCAAATAGCATCACATATCACCTTAATCACTTATTTTGCATTTCTCATTCAAAACAATTCAAACGGTACATTTCAATGATTTGAATATACATATCAAATGTATACGCAATGCTTATAAAACTCACATTCAATTATTACGTTGTTGTGACTGAGTGCCTTAGTCATTATCCCATATCCATTGTGGATACTGAGCTCATTAATAACTGTCCCTTATCCATTGAGGGATATAGGGCTTATTATACATTGTGAGCTTTTAGCTCTTAATCACTTTCTAACCTTTAATCTCTTTTTCGGTGACTGCTCTGGTCATAACTACCTTTATTTTATCATGCATTCATGTAATGAATTACATTGCATGTATTCAATAATTCATTTGTGCTAAATTTTACTCCTGCATATTCACATTTGTCATCAAACCTTGGCCTAACATTCAACAATCATGTTGAGTATCACTTATTCAGTCAAATTCACATACAATGAGCACTTCCAATAGATTATCTATGCATTAAATGCCTCGGACATTCAGTGTTTAGAATTATCACAATCACAATCACATTAATAACAATGTACTACAGAAATTCAAACAGAACAATCAATTTAAGTAAGACGATCTTGGTCGACTCATAGTTTGCTTCAGAAAGCTTATTACCTCGATTTCCCGGCATTGTCTGGATGTCGTCGCTCTAGTTGCTTTTTTATATCATGCAATACATACACATTTACACATTACTAGTTTACACATTTTTATGAATACTCAATCATATACATATGTATCTGTGATATGTATAATGTATGCTTAATGACAATCCTAGGTATATGTCTTTAATGCAAATCTCATGATCATTCATACTTCATAGCTCAATTATGTCTAATTTGAACTTAGGTTTACACCTCATTTGTACAAGATTATTCTAAGTTTATCATTCAATCATTCACTAAGGTTATTTAAGCATTATAATATCACAAAATATCCTATTTATCATTTACCTTTACTTAACATATATCATTCATCTTAATTGAATCACATTAGCCTTCATAGGTTCACTTTCATTCCCATAACATCTCAAAATTTCAGATTTGAACACTTGATATTTAACAATTCATTCTTAAGTTATAACCTTTATCATCACCCTAACCATATCACTTATTTAATAACTTATTTCACCATCAAACTTAGCTCATTTCAAGCTTCATTCAAGCCTAGATGCATTATAGGAATGCATTGTTATTTCAAACCACACATAAAAGAAGCATATTTCCGGTATTAACCATTCCTATGATCGTGGACAACTTCCCTAGCTTTTTCCCAACTCTTACAAGTTACTTCTATCTTCCTTTATGCTTACTCCAACATTACTAGCTAAATTCCTCATCATTTCTACTTCATTCTTACTTTCATTTCAGCTCAATATCATTAACAAATAAATCAAAATCTATGTTTGATCATAACATCTACATATATATATACATTCATCACCAACTTTCTGCACATGTTCAACTCTAATCTCACATTCATTTCACTTCTGACTATCACCTTAAGTCTTCCCATTTCAAGACGCTACATTTCTCCCTTTCTTTAGCTCTATACTCATTTCAGTTCATCTCTAAAACACCCAAAGAGATCTACGATATTATATATTGAAAACAAAACATGAAACATCCATTTTTCTATTAGAATTTTTTGCACTTTTTCCTACACTATTTTAAATGATTTTTCCATCTCAAAATCATCTCTATAACATCTATGGATCATTAATCATCTCAAATGTAAAAGCAAGACATTTATATGCTCATTTCATCACTCACGATTCTCATATATACACATCACCATTTCATGAACATTTAACATTTAACCTTTAACTATCATCACATAAGTTTCATTTAACAAATCATTAAAAAAACAACATGCTACTTACTTGTCTAAGCTTCAAGATCTTCAAATAAAACTTAACTCTAGCTTTTACACATCATACAATCATCAACAAATCAAAGGTGGTAGGATTTGGACTTTAAGAGACAAATATGAAGAAGACAATTAAAATGAGGGTAGCAAGTGAAAGGTGAGAGAAAACTTTAATGTTGATGAAGGTAAGAAGAGAGGATTGTGGATGAAAAAGATTTAAGAAGATGAGAAAGAGATTAATAAGGGATGAGGACAATGAATAAAGTGAGAGACCAATTAAAAATGAAGACAGTCTTTCATTTAGGAGAGAGTGTCGTGGTTTAAGACAAGGTTAGGCAAGTGACACTTGTCGCTTGCCATATGTCCATTTTCTATCGGTCTCCACTTGGTCCTCTTATTTAACTAGTCCATTTATCTCCAATTTCTAATCCAATTTTCACCCAATTTTTCGTGACACTTGTCATTAAATCCTAATATCACATATCAATTATTTCTATTGTCATTCATCACTTGTTTCTACCACCATAAGTCAATTGTTTTGTCACTTAGCATTTTTCCTAGTCTAAAAATACTCAAAATCTTAAGAATTTTCCAAATTTCACCAAAAATTCTAGATCAATGCTTATACTCACCAAATCAATTTTCAAGACACATAATCCATAATTCATAATATAATCACATATATAAATCAATTATATTCAATAAATGTCAAATGAGTGTATGAACAATCATTGTAATGTGTGCAATAATCAAATTAACGTGTATGTATGCTAAATGATGCATGAGCATGAAGTGCAATTTCCTGAGATTCTCATTAATGTCTCTTATGTACATTATTCTAGGATTCTAACCCTTAACATGGGATAACGAGATGTTACATGAGTGCTTCAAATATCCCTAACATAAAGACATGAGCTACAATAAGAAACATAATCCACACACTACAAGAAAATTCTATATTACCAATGGAAAAAATCTGTAGTAAATTAGCGACGTAAACTGCTTTCCATAAATAAAGTTTCCAAAGAAAAGGTAATATGTGACAGGAAAAAACACCCATCAATAATGGAGGAGAAGAAACTTTGTGTCTGAAAATGTTGTGATTTTTCCCCCTTCAACCTTCAACCTCGCCGTAGTCGCTTATGTTATTCTCTGGTTATACACCATCATCATCGTCTCTATCTCCGGTTAGTCATCCATTGTGGTTAGTCATTCCTCCTTTCCACTTGGTTGATGTCCTTTATGTTGTCTACGTTTATTTTAGCTATTAGTGGTTCATTGTGCGTTTGAATGTGTTCTTGTTAGTAAAGAATGCCAGGTACCAGTCTTTTTGTTAATAGTTAGGGATGAATTTGATATGCCTATAAAGTGTTCGATGAAAGGCTTAAAGGGATAAATTTGTTAAATGGATTCAAATACAGTGTGGATAGGATTCTGATGTGACGTGTGTAGCAGTGGTGAGTCTAGGTTAATCCCAAAGAGAGTATATGTAAAATTTATGAAATGAAATTAATCAGTGTTTAGGTTTTGTGGGTACGAGGAGTTTGTTTCATTTGAAATTAGGAAAAAAAAGTAAAACTAATGTAATGAAAATAAATTAAAGAAAATATGAAAAAATGTTGAAAGTGTTGAATTCGTTAGGAATTTGGCTTTTTGGTTCAATCTCGACCTACACCATAATTAAACGTAGTTCAATGATTTGTTACTCTCAAACCTCTCCTAAAAACTATTAATCATAGGTTAATCTATTAACTTGAGTTTTCCCTTAGGTATTGTTTAAGTAAGATACGATCTTTAATTAAACTTAGCCATCGAATAACCTAAGATATGATCTCTAGATTCAATTGCATAGTAGCATTACTAGTAAGTGTAAATTGCATCATGTTTTAGGGTATAGTTTGATATGTGTTTAGCCATTAATTCAATCGTTTAGTATGTGTTTAGGTTAAAATTGTGTTAGTTTGTTAATTATTTATGTTTTAAGTGTTTTATGGGTTAGTATAAGTCTTTGAGCTTAAATATTATGTTTTTGAGGTACCTTGACATGTTTGCTAGTGTTTTAAGGTCAACCTTGAAGAACAGAGAATTTTCATAGACATTTGGGTTGAAACAACAACTCGTAACAGAAGCACTAGAGTTAGCCCATGATCGTATCCTACAACAAAAGCATAAGGAATGGCCAAGAAGGCTCGGATGTGGCCCAAGATCATGGTTGCCGTTGGGCAAATGTGTAGATACTAAAAAATGTCAAGTTTCGAGCGATTTTTAGACCTTTCAGAACCTGGAAAAATCCTAGGACTATTTAGAACATAAAAGGATATTTAAATAACAAGAAAAAGTGGCAGAGGGAGCATTTGCATCAGTCACCTTGAGAAACTCTAGAGAGAATTCATCGAGAGATAGAGAAATAGAAGAAGAAAGAGAGAAGAGGAGAAGAAGTTAACTCGACGTACTTCCTAGATCAGGAGTTTCCAAATGTTGCTGCCTCCCATCATCTGTTTAGATCATATTTCCTGTTTATTTTTGTTTTATTATTGTATAGAATTGGAATAACTATTTGATGATATGATCTCAAATGTTGAAGATGTTCTGAACTCACCTTCATATTTTTATTTTTGAGTTAATGAAATATGATTGTTTATGTGGTTATTAGATTTGTTGTGGTTTAATTCTATGAGTGCATAATTCAATAATAAATTGAGAGGGTTAATTGGATAAAAAATGATTAAATTGGGCTAACGAGAGTTAGGTGATTTAATAGAATAAGAACTAAATCAAATCAGTAAATTGTGAGAGGAGAGATTTTGCATAGGTTTCTTATAGTTTATTAGATAACTTTGGAACTAATTAGGGTTTTTGATTGGTTGTTAATTGAGAGATTGCAACTTCCATAATCTAATAAGGGTTTATGATTTAGGGTTAATGGTTATAACTCTAAAGAGAATAATCAACCCTAGGACCGTCTAGAACCAACAATCCGGTAATTCATAATCAGTTAGGTTAACATTAAGGATAGATAAAATTCCCTTTCTCTCAATTGGTAATTTCCTTAGGTTGATTCCTAGGTGTGTGTTGCAACTACTGAATAATTAATATTTTCGTGTTTGATTATTAATTTGATTGATTGAATTAAATTCTCGTTTTTAGTTTCATACATTTTGAATTTCTGTGATTTGTTTCTAGCCTTAGATTTTAGGATTAGATTATCCCTCCTCATGGGATCAATACCTTAGATACTATACTAACAACCGTGTGCTTGCGAATTATCGAGGATTATTTATTAAAGCTTACATACAACCAACATCCGATTAAGTTTTTGACGCTATTGTCAGGGAGGTGATTAGTTTAATTCTTATAGTTTAAGGCTTTTTCATCTTTTTTATGTTTTAAAAATATAGAGACACATGTTTGGGGCATAAAGTAGAGGCACATTAAGAATTCTTAGAGTGATAATGAGACATCTGAAGAGCTAGATGCCAAGAAGAAATGGAAAGAACAATGATGGAAGATAGATATTATAGGGACTAAGGAACTTTTGTGAACCACAATGAGGCATAGTATGGTTGGGGAAGTAACAACCCTTATTAGGACATGTACACTTCAGGGTGGTAGAACCACCCAAATTTCTATTGGTCCAACATTATAAGGACTCACTTAGGACATCAAGACCTATTAGGATTTCAGTAAGATGAGTCCAGTTCATTGTAATAGCCGGTTTCCAAAAAATTACTGAGGGCTAGAGTCTTAGCCTATTGAGTCACATGAATAATAACATTAAGAGTGTATGAAATGCATTTCATTCACATGCATATCATTAGCATACACACATGAATTATGATTTCGTACACATTGCAAAGATAGTATAAGCACTCAGTTGACATATTCTGAGGTATAAAAGGTTTAAAATGATCATGAAGTGAATTGTGTATTGTTTATGTCCTAAATTTTGGTTTGATTGGTTACAAGTAGTAAATTTGGAATTAACTGTTACCATTAGAAAAGTGATGAATTGAAATGTATATTTACACTAGGAAAATTTTCAAGTGGCAAGACAAAGTGACACATGGAAAATTAGGATGACTAAGCCTGTGAAATAATTGACAAATGGCATAGATAAATGAGTAACATTTGGCATGGGTAATTAATTGACAAATGGTGGCAATGGTTGAGTGACAAATGGACTAGTAATTAGGTGACATTTGGCAGCTTAAGAAGGGGATAAATGGCTTACATGCTTAAGGACATATGTTAATGTAATATGGTGACATCTAGCATCCAAGGTGTAACGTTTCTGCATGGTGTAGTTTCAGCCTTGCTCATTCTTCTTCTCATCTCATCTCTCACCACCGAAACTTGCTTCTATCTCCCATTCATGTGTTCTTCTTAAAGCTATGCTAAATTACCATTCCAAATACATGCTTTTAACCTTCCTAAGATAGCTAAAGAACCAGATTCTTATTGTTATTTATTATTTCTACCTTGAATTTGGGATGATTTTGCATGCATGGAGGGTTAGGTAGACTTATTGAATTGAACTATACTTGGAAGCTAAATAATTAAGGAAAGTGTTGTTCTTTATGGCATGTTATAATAGAAATATTATGATGATTGAAGTGGGATAGATTGTATATGCTGTTGATGTTGAAGATGTGCTGGAAAATGGAGAATGAATGAGTACTTTTCTGGTCTGTTTTTGCATATACAAAATTGGTAGTTTATGGACAATTGTATAGATGATTTAAGTTGGGAATTATATTATAATTGATGAGGAAGTCATGCCAAAGATAGGTGTTATTAAGGTGTTTTCAAATATGGAAAATTTGAGCTGTAAGTGTGTTTGTAAAACAATGAATGTTAATGACATAAGTGAGCAGAATTTTGTAAGCCTTAGTATAACCAATATGGAAGCTAAATTAACCTGAAATGAAGTAACCTTAAGGAACATGAAATCTGGAAATTTTCAGGTATTAGTGATGTATTTAAACTTATTAAATTCGTGAGGTATTGAAGGTAGAAAAGTTACACACATTGTGATGTTGATGACAAATTCTGGAATTTTAGTTTCAGCCTTGTGTACATGTTGAACCAGCTGAGAAATTTCACTCTAAATTGATATATTTGGATTTGATTAAGGCTAAGAATGAACCTAGATTGTTGCTTTATTAATTGGTTAAGATCTTCTTAAGTTTATGTAGTTAATTGATGTCATAATCTAAAGAATGGACTGTTTTGATGTAGTTGAGTTCAAATATGGAAATTCTGATTTGTTAATGGAATAAATAAGTTATTTTAATGAAAACATGATCTTTAGGACATGAATAATGTTTTTAAGGAATGGATGAATGAATATTGAAGAACATAGGGTAATTATGAATGATCATTGGGTGAATGTATGAGTATATGTTACTGGAAGCTTGCTAAAATTCCAGATTTAAAGAGCCAATGTGTATGTATTATAAGAGGCTTTTAGATCATGGAAATGCTCAAGGATAAGTGTAAAGTATGATTGATGAATGCGGAGTAAATCAAGTTAATTTAAAGGCACAAAGCTGATTATAAAATGGTAGTATACAAAGCATGATGTTGGAATGGTCAAAATTTATGAATAGTTACATACCCGGAGAGGTCTATTAAGCATACATTAAACATGAATCATATATATATATATATATATATGCATGATTGAATATTCATATGTTTGATCAACTTAGTAATGTGTGAACTGTATGTGTGTATTGCATGACAAAAGAAACACAAATTGATTGTCAGCATCTAGTCATTACCGAGTCATCAAGGCAATAGCTTATCTGGAGTGTACTGTGGGTTAACCTAGATGTTTTCTCACTATAACTGAATTGTTTTCAATTAAATTTTAAATATTAAACTGTTATTGATATGAATGTGATAATTCTAGAATTGATGGTCTGAGGAGTTTGATATTTGGGATTGTATTGGAAGTGCTTCCAAACTGTATGTGAATATAGAAAATATGTACTCAACTGAATGTTGAATGCTAGACTCAGGTCCGATGAATGTGATAAATGACTGTGCACATTGAATGAAAGTTATCGATAGCATATTATATGAACTGATGCATTCCATTACAATGTTATGCATGATTAGATAAAGGAGTTGTGACCTGAGTGACTAGTGTGAAAAAGAGCTTAAAGCTCTGAAATATGCACAAAAAGCCACAGGCTCAGTTATTAAGGAGTCCGGTATCCATAATGAGTGCAGGATAAAATATAAAATAAACCCAGTATCCACAACAAATACGGGATAGTAAATAGGCACTCAATCATAAAAAAGTAAAAATAAAAGTGGAGTCACATATGCATTTGTATCTATATATATATATCCTTACATGTATCATGTGAATGATTGTGAAGAATTACTGAATTGTGATGATATAGTGATATGCAATGTTTTTGTTCATGTTGATGATATGAATGATTGAGATAAATGATTGGATTATTCTGAACTGATTACATGAAATGTTTGTAGTTCGTGATGGATTGCTGGAATATGATGTATATTATGTTCTGACTTGAGTGAGCATATCGATGATGGTTCACTTACTGAGTTCGCAAACTCATCAAAATTGCAACGTTGATTTTTAGATACAAGGGAGACTTAGCTACTAAGGCATTCTAGTAAAAGTCTAGTACTATTAATTTTGGAAACAATAATGGCACAAAGGTCTGGTCGGCTGATATCTGAGGAGTCTAGTAGATTATGTTTACTTACTTTTCTCATTTCATGTAGAACATTTTGTAAAAAAAAAACAGTAAACTCTCATATGTTCTTGGTACTATAAATATATGGATTATGAAATGTAATGCTACAATGTAAGTTATGTTTGCGAATGAAATGGGAAAATTTGATCTTTTGAATACTTGTGTTCTATATGATGCCATAATAAGTTAATTTAATTACTCTAACATGCCATTTTCATAGAGTATATTCTTGAATGTCCTCTGGATATTTGGGCATATGCTCTATGGTAGTGGTGTGTTAAATTCATGGTATTTTAAATTAGAAAAGAACCTGGATAAGCTCACGGACCTAGAAGAGGGTCAGAGGAGACTAGAAGAGAAAATTGAGCAAGTAACAAAAAATTATGCCTCTTCTATTCACAAGCTAGAGATTTGAGAGAGATAGCTTTCCTGTGAATTTTGTATGAGAAATGTGGAAGACCCTCTAAGTAGTATGGAAATACATCAAAGAGAGTAATATGAGGCTATCGAATCTAAGAATGGGGGCGAGCCAGAAGGATCAGTGGAAAACCAAACTGAACCTCACCTTATTGAAGACCAATAGATGAAGAAAGAGGATGAAGAAAAAAATGCCACCCTCCTTATTATTCACTAGTTCTTAATTTACTAGGTCTGAAAATCCATAAAAAGAACCTTATCCTTTGGATTAATGATGACCAAGTGACATTTAACATGAAGGATGCATTAAAGAATCTGAAGGAGAGTAACTTACTAAGGCGAATTGATATGCTCAAATCTTTAAAAAAACAAAAGGATGAAGAACAAATGACAACAAACATCAAATTTGAAGAAGCTATTAAAGTCTCTATTCGTGAAGTGGAAGAAATAGAGGAGACAAAGGTGATTATGGAAGAAAGAGAGCAACTCACCTTCTTACAAGACAAACTGTTGGATTCGATGGAAGATTTAAGGAGTTTTTTATTCTATATTTTATTGATAGTTTGTTAGCGAAAAGGACATTACTGAAATTAATTGGTTTTCTCAACTTTATCAATATTGTCCTTTTAATCATTTTGCAATTTGTAGCTTACTTACAAGATACAAAACTGATGTTGAAAGAAAAGGGTGGAAGAAAGTCGCTCATAATTGATCCCGACTGAATTTCCAGTTAAAGAAGAGCGTCGAGTTATCGACATTAAAAGAAGCACTGCTTGGGAGGTAACCCATGGATTATTAATTTCATGTTATTTCCTTTGACGTGTAGATAGTTTGAATTATGTAGTTAGGTTATTTTGTTTCCAAATAAGGTCAGGAAGGCATAGGACTTTGACATGAGTTAGATGATTGAGGAAGTAAGCAAAAAGAGAGGTGAAAGAGCTATAAAAGCGCTAGGAAGTGATCTCGATACAATCTCTGTGAACACTAAGGTAATTACAGATACTATTGGCCCCCAAAATATTTTTTTTATTGAATTAAGCATGATAGTTTATGGAATAAGCATGGAATTTGAATTTTTGCTTTAGGATGAATTATGAGGTCATGATAGGATTATTATTGGAGTTTAATTATTTATTTTAGTGTTAGTAGGATTTTATTACATTGGTAAAT
>JANQAP020000200.1:1601790-1615153 GCA_026874005.2 Erythroxylum coriaceum
AAAGCAGAACATCAATAATTATTCATGTCTTCATCAACATTTTTGCACACTCATTCATCAGCGTTTACTCTATCAATCATCACTTAAACTATCATAAGTTATTTCTCATCGTATACACAAGAACAAGACATCAACATGTCCATTTATTCATCCAGTTACACAAAAAAAATCACTCCATTTTCATAATCATTTAATCTCAAACTATCATGAAAAACATGTCTATCAAGCAAGCCATGAAGAACAATATATTACTTACTTGATTAGCTCAAAATTTCCTCAATCACCATGAAACCCTAGCTCTTAAAACATCACACGATCGTCATCTTACCAAGGTAGAACATGTGGGTTTCATCAAGAAAAAGAGATAGCAAGGATTTTGAAGTAGCTAGTGATGGAAGATGCTCGCAAGGATCAACGTGAATGGTGAGGAGAGTGTCGTGGGATACAGAAGAAAATGAAAAACGGAATGAAGAGAGAAGAAGAAATCATGTATTAACCAAATGAAAGACAAAAAATGGTCTTTCAAATGAGACAATATTGAGAGTGAGGTGTGTGGCAAATGGCTTGACACTTGTCACTTGCCACATGTCCTCTTCTTGTTGTTCTCACTTGGTCTTTTAATAATCAGTCCATTAGTCTCTCAATTTCTAATCTAATTGGCTCCCAATTTTCTATGGCACTTGTCATTAAATCTTAATGTCACTTATCAATAATTTCTATTGCCATTTGACACTTAATTCTACTACCATTTATCAATTGTCTTGCCACTTAACATTTTTTCTAGTCCAAAAATACTCATAAATATCAGAAATTTCCTAAATTTTCACCAAAAATTCTAAATCAATATTTATACTCACCAAATCGATTTTCGAGACATATCATTCACTATTCACATTATGATCACCTTTAAAATCATTTATACTCTAGAATATGTCAAATGAGTGTATAAATAGTCATTGTAATTTGTACAAAAATCAATTCGTGCATGTGTGTATGCTACTGCTATGCATGAGTATGTAATGCACCTTATAATTTCTCAATACTGTTTTCATGTACAGAAATCTAGGGTTCTAACCCTTAATATGGGAAAACGAGATACTACAGAGGATGCATAAAAGACACTAGAAACTAGTCTATAGAACATGAATGAGAAACTAATTTTTCTCTAAAGATGGGTCATTAGATTGCAATTAGATCAATTGAAGCTTAAGCATATTCCTCTTTGGATCAATATTCATAATGTTCCATGTAAATATTGATCCACAATAAGTATAAGCTATCTTGTAAAGGAAATATTTATGTATGGATAAATTCACTACTATTGTAAAAAGGATTGGCTTTGCAGAACTGATATAACTCAAAACCTCCTAGAAACAATTCCTATTATAAGGTAGAATGAATTAGAATAACTGGTAAAGGATTTAGTGCTAGTCTCTTATCATTGAGAACCATCCCTTAAGTAACAAGGAAAAGAGTGGGAGGTAAATTGTTTGTTAAGGGAGATTATTTCAAACTAATAGTAGATAACTTAAACAATAAGAAAACACAAATGCATATGGAAAAACAAGCTTATAAATGGTGTTATAGAAGAATTGAATGTGTTGGACAATATAACTTAAAGTGATAGATATATCTATTCTAAGATGATAAATAGTAAAACTGAAGAACAAAGAAGTTTAGAACTAAAATATGATACAAACCTTGAATAATTTACTCAACCTAAAGAAAAGGAAAATATTCTTAAACCAAGAAGAAATAAGAGCCTATAGTATTATAGCCATTGACACTTGTATGAGCAAAGATGGTGATGGTATAAACAATCTTAAAAATTTAGACGCAACCACTTTAGATGGAGGTAAAGATGATGTTTCTAATTTAGATACATTCTCTCCAACTTCGAAAAGGAGATCAAAAAGGAAATCTAAAGCTAAACGAAGCTCCAAAGTCTTAAATCTTGCCCAAGTCCTAGCTCAGAATGTTAGGGGTATCAGCACCCCTAAAAAGTAATAGATACTTTCGAACTATCTCATTTCAATAAAGCCAATGCTTATTGGCCTTTTGAAAATCAAATTGAAGAAAGACAAATGCAAGAAGTTATGGTTTATCAAAAACAACTAGAAAATTATCTCTAATCATTAAGCATATTGTAATGGGAGAATTATAACTTCGTATTATCCAGAAAAAATTGAGATACTATATTACTCCATCAATGGGTAAGCCATTCACCTATATTTTGAAATCAAGATGACAAACCACAAAATTTGCTTCTTATTTGTTAATGCTTTAAAATTGACTTTGTAAAAGGCTATTTAATGGAAAGAACTTGAGAGTAGAAAGGATAACATGAGCACTTTATAGATAATAGTTAGTGATTTTAATTATACCCTCCTTACATTAGAAGCTCAAACAGAAATTTGCTCTAAATGATCCTGTAATGAATTTCGAGCTTTATTGGCCAATATAGGAGTTTTAGATTTTTCATAAGAGAGGAACCACTTTACTCGGATCAATATATAATAAGGAAAATAGTTTAAGAGGAAAAAACTTAATAGAGCTTTAGTCAATCAATTTTGGTAGATGGAATACCTTAGTAGTAACACTATCTTTGGTAAAAAAACTCACTTCTGACCAATCCCCAATAAAAATACACAACTTACTAAATGCCCTTACTAGAAATGCTCCTTTCAAATTCTTAGACTTCATTTCCAAACTTACGTGCTTTCAAGAATTGGTTAAGGCAATAATGGATTATGAAATGGAGGGATATGTGTAATTCAAATATGTTTAAAAGTTGCAAGAGGTTAAAAGGAAGCTTAAAGAGCTACATTAAAATTTTATACATAACAAATTCCTTGATATTAATGAGACTTAAAACAAGCTTTCCACAGCTAAAAATGATCTATATATGGATCCAAAAAATCCATTTAAGATAGAATAAGAACAACCAACTCTTCATAATTACATTATAGCTCTTAAGGTTAATAGCTCCGTCCTCAAGCAAAAATCTAAAAAACTATGTTCGCAAGATGGTTACAAGTGTTCCTTTTTCTTCTTCAAGTCTAATCTTGCAAGAAGAAAATTCAATAAAATTGTTGTCCTTGTTAAGGAAAATAAAGAAAATTTTTAGGACTAAAAAGAGATTAAGGATATAGTCTCAAGAATTTTTACAGTACTCTAGGCTCTTCTCCCTCAAGCAATTTCTCAAGTTAGGTTCTATACTCATTCATCTTTATGCCTTTATCTAATGATCAATCTTTAAAACTTATTAGACCTATTAGCACATAAGAGATTGAAGTTGTCCTTTTCAATTTCAACTCTAGTAAAGCCTTAGGTCAAAATGACTTGAACACCTTCTTATTCAAGGAATGTCGGTGTTAGATTATACCTCATATCTACGAAACTAATATAGAATTCTTCAGCTTAGGAAAACCCCTAAAAAAAGTCAACAAAACTAACAGTTACCTTGTTTCCAAGCTACCAAATCCTAATTCCTTAAGGATTTCAAACCAATTACTTAATACAATACCATATAAAAGATTATATCCAAGATTATTGTTGACATGCTAAGTCCTATTCTTGGTTCTTTAATTTGTAAGTCCTAGTGTGCTTACTTAAAGGGTGGTAATATAGGTTATAATATCTTGTTGGCATAAGAAATTTTCAAAGTATATTAAATAAAGGGATCCATCAAAAGTTATACTATGAAAATTGATTTTCATAAATAATTTGACCCAATCAATTGAAATTTCATAATAATTTCTTTTGAAAACAATATTGAAGAAAAAAATGTAAGAAGTTATGGTTTAACAAAAACAACTGGAAAATTATTTATAATCATTAAGCATATTGTAATGGTAGAATTATAGCTGCTTATTGTCCAGAAAGCTCGAGATCCTATATTACTCCATCAATGAGTAAGCCATTCACCTATATTTTGAAATTAAGAAGTAAAAGCACAAAATTTGATTCTCTTTTATGAATGTTTAAATTTGACTTTGTAAATGTTTAATGGATAGACCTTGAGAGTAGAAAGGTTAACATGAGTGCTCTATAGATATTACTTAGTGATTTTATTTATACCCTCTTTGCATCAGAAGCTTAAAGAGAAATTTGCTCTTAATGACCCTGTAATGAATGTCGAGCTTTCTTGGCCAATATAGGAGCCTTAGATTTTTCATAAGAGGGAAACCACTTTTCTCAAATCAATATATAATGAGGAAAATAATTTAAGAGGAAAAAACTTGATAGAGCTTTAGTCAATAAATATTGGTAGATGGAATACACTAGTAGCAATGATACCTTTGTAAAAAAAAAACTCACTTCTAACCACTCTCTAATAAAAATAAACAACTTACTAAATCCCCTTAATATAAATGCTCCTTTTAGATTCTTAGACTTCATTTCTAAACTTACGTGCCTCTAAGAAGTAGTTAAGGCAATAATGGACTATGAAACGGAGGGATATGTGCATTTCAAATATGTTTAAAAGTTGCAAGAGGTTAAAAGGAAGCTTAAAGAGCTACATTAAAGGTTTTTAAATAGCAAATTCCTTGATATTAAGTAGACTAAAAACAAGCTTTCCATAGCTAAAAATGATCTATATATGGATCCAACAAATCCTTTAAAGATAGAATAAGAACAATCAACTCTTCATAATTACCTTATAGCTCTTGAGGTTAATGGCTCCCTTCTCAAGCAGAAATCTAAGATACTATGAGTGCAAGATGGATACATGTGTTCCTTTTTCTTCTTCAAATCTAATCTTGAAGAAGAAAATTTAATAAAATTAGTGACCTTGTTAAGGAAAATGATGAAAAGTTGTAGGACTAAAAGGAGATTAAGGATATAGTCTCAAGTATTTGTACAATACTCTAGGCTCTTCTCCCTCAAACAATTTCTCATGTTAAGTCCTATGCTCATTCATCTCTAAGACTTTATCTGATGAACAATCTTTATAACTTATTGGACCCATTAGCGCAAAAGATTAATAAAGTTGCTCTTTTCAATTTCAACTCTAGTAAAGCCCTAGGTCAAAATGACTTGAACACCTGATTCTTCAAGGAATGTGTTATATTAGACCTCATATCTGCAAAACCTTTATAGAATTCTTTAGCTCAGGAAAACCTCTAAAAATAGCCAACATAACTAATAGTTACCTTATTTCCAAGCTACCAAATCCCAATTACTCAAGGATTTCAAACCTATTACTTGCTCCAATACCATCTAGAAAATCATATCGAAGATTATTGTTGCTATGTTAAATCCTATTCTTAGTTCTTTGATTTATACATCCTAGTGTGCTTACTTAAAGGGTAATAATATAGGTTATAATATCTTATTGCATAAGAAATTTTCAAAGTATATTAAATAAAGGGATTCGTCAAAAAGTTATGCTATGAAAATTGATTTTCATAAATAATTTGACCCAATCAATTGAAATTTCATAATAATTTCTTTGAAAGCTTTTGATTTCCTTCAAAAGTTTATTAATTAGATTG
The DNA here is from genome assembly GCA_026874005.2 of Erythroxylum coriaceum. NCBI lineage: Eukaryota > Viridiplantae > Streptophyta > Magnoliopsida > Malpighiales > Erythroxylaceae > Erythroxylum > Erythroxylum coriaceum. Next base: position 1,607,289 of record JANQAP020000200.1, read on the forward strand.
AATAATAATTCTCAACTAATTTCTTTAGTATTTTAGTGAATGGTGAATCAAATAAGGTTTTTTGAAGTGGGAGGGGAGTGATAAATGCATATTTGATTGTAATTATATACACATATTTGATATATTTTGCTTGTTATTTCATAGTTTTGTTGCATATTTGGTATTTAATATTTAATTCGCTTTAAGTGCATTTAAAGGTTATAATTGCCTTCATGAAATAAAAGGAGAAGAATTTAGATGAAATCATGACATGGAATGAAGATTTGAAGCAAATAAGGACATATATGACCGTATATAGTGATAGTGTAGGCCTTTATAAACGTGTTAAAATTAAAAAATTTAAGTTTTGGTTGTGTGGAGTTACACACCCATGTATCTTGATATACATAGTTATGTAAGTTGCCTGTGTAAGTATTTGTGCCCATGTGAAATTGCAAATTAAGGTGTTTTGATTATACACGATCTCTTACACTCCCTTGTAAGTGACCGTATATCTTAAAAATCCTAAATTTTACTATAAAAGAATGTGAGTGGAGATAAATAAGAGAGACAAATTTTTAAGCAAGTTTAGGTCGTAAACAACATTCGGTGGCGATGATTTTGATCAATGGACGAGGAAAACAAGAAGATAACTTCAAGAGATCCACCAGATAGCTACATGAAATCCAAACTTACAAGAAGATTCAACCGAAGAGAAAGGGAGATTTCTTTTCTAATAGTTTTTCTGCATGTTTGTTATTGATTTTGTTTCCTATGAGTAACTAAACGTGTTTAGTTTCTAGGTATGATGAACCCTAGTTTGCAATATCAACATGTTTTACTCTTTTATTTAATGCAATTATATTGATTAATTTATTGTGGTTTAATTATGTATTTTATTCTTATTCTAATATATATATTTGAAATATTAGTGCATGATTTGATTTCATATGATTAAGATTGACAAATCCTTTTGTATAAATAGATCTACCATAATTGGAAGGAGTTACATGCAAACTTGGAGATAGGCAAATATAAATCCTCTGGGTTAGGGTCAAACCTAATAGTGGAATTCATAAATCGATAATGTAATCCTAAGGGTTTTAACTAGAAAATTTTTTTTAATCAATTGATGAATTAGTTGTTAAAAATATCGAGAGAGATATTAACAAGAGATAGGAACTTCCACAGTCTAATAATAAAAAACATAATTGTAAGATAAAAGGTTAATATTTAATGATTATTAAGGGGATTCATCACCTAGACATTATTATTTAATATTAAATTTTCTAAGTAATTTCCTTTATCCTACGTTCATTATTGTTACTAATTTTAGTTTATTTGTTTAGTTTAATTTTCTAATTAAAAAATAAAAATTTGATTCTTAGGTTAGATAATAGAAAAAAAAGGTAACTACTAGTACTTACTATCTTCACGGGATTGACCCATACTTGCCTGTTCTAGCTACAACTGTAATATCCGGCTTCTGAAACATATGTAGGGTTCAACCCTAGATCATTTCACATAAGTAAGAGCATTGAAAATTTATGAAAATGCGTTACATTGACATGCAAAACATTAGCATACATACACGAATTATAATTTGTACGCATTACAAGTTAGCATATGCACTCAATTGACATGCCTCGAGGTATGAAAGATTTTACAATGATGATAATATGAATTGTGAATTATTATGTCTTGCATTTTGGTTTGATTGAATTACAATTGGTAATTCAGAATTGATTGTGATTAATTGAGAGATTGTTGAATTACTATATACATTTGGATTAGGATAAATACCAAGTGGTAGGATAAATTGATACATGAAAAATTAGGATAATTGATACATGAAAAATTAGGATGACTAAGTGTATAATTGAGTGACATTTGTCATAATTAATGAGTTACACATGGACTAGTAATTAACTGACAAATGGACCAATTATTATGTGACATGTGGACTAATTATTTGGAAACATGTGGACTAATTAATTGGTGACTAATGGCAGCATCTTAAGGAGATTATTGGCAACGTATTAAGTAGACAAATGGGAGGCATGCCATGTAACATATGTCTTAGTTTAATGAAGACACCTAGCATGTGATGTAGCAAGTTTCTGCAACAAAGTTTTGTTGCTCCTTTCCTTTGTTTCCTTTACCAAAATTACTCTTACTTTCTTCTCTGAATTTTGGTTAAACCTTAGCCAAATTTTTACATGAAATACACAAGTTAATCCTTCACAAAATAGCCAAGAAACTAGTTGAATGATACCTTCACTTAGTTGCTAAAAAATTAACCTGCTTCACTTAGAGTTTGTGATTAATCTTGCTTGCTTAGAAGGATAGATTATCTTAAAGTGTTAAGCTGAATTGAAAGCCTAATAAGTAAGTGAACATTTGATCTTTATAGCATGTTTAATAGTATAAGAATGATGCTTGAATTGGTATGAAATGAATGTGATGTTGGTGATAATTTGTGCTGGAAAATGTTGCATGAACTTAGGAAGTTTTTATACTTGTTTTCGGAGTATGAAAACTGTGATATTATAGGTTGAATTAGGTCTGGACTTGCTGTATAATGAAGGTGAATTTATGCTAAAGGAAGATGTGAATAAAGTGTTCTTGAATTGAGAAGGAATTAGAATTACATGCATGCATGATAATGTATAATAGTTTCTAATTTGATTTTTGATGCTTGAAAGACATTGATTTATGGACTGTTAATTGAATAAGTTTGAGTTGGAATTCAAGATGATATTGATGAAGAATTGAAATATAATTTGTGTACAATTGAGGTATAACTAATGGACTTATAAAGGTGTTTTGAATTTGGTATCAAATTAAGTGTGAAAATTTGGAAAAAAATGTAGGAAAAGGGTAGGCCACGATCGTGGCACCCATCCCACGATCATGGACAGATGCAGTAGCTTCTGTCACGATCGTGGGAAGGTACCCCAAGATTATGGGCAGGGCTTTTACATGGTAATTTCTGATTTGTATGATTGTTGAACCATATGAGCACAAGTCATTCTAATGTGGTGTATTTGGACTTGATTAAGGCTTGAAATAAACCTACATTGATTCTTGATAAGTTGATTAAAGTATTTGATAAGTTAAAGATGTTAATTGATTTTATACCTTAAGGAAAAGATTGTTTGATATTATTGTATTTAAGTTTGAATTGAAGAAGTATTAAAGAAATGAAGACGTTTATATGAATGCAAATGTATTTCAAAGGATATAAGTAATGCATTAGGAATGAATGAATAAGAATTGGGAATTATGTGAATATTTGTAATGCTAGAAAAGAGTTAGTAAATGTATGGTTAATGAATTAAGCATGATCAAGTGTACTTAAGGTATTAACCTAATTGCAAACTAGCAATGTACAAGCTATGATGTTTGAATGATCATGAATAGTGATTAAGGAAACATACCTGGGAAAATCATTGAGTATGAGTTGAATATATGGAACATACATATGTGCATGATTGAATATGTATTTGTTTGACACTTTAATAATGTGTACAACGTATGCGTAGTTAGAAGCTCAAGTCAAATGCTAGCATCCTGACATTGCCGGACCATCTAAGCAATAACGTAATTCAGAGCATACTGTTAGTAACCTAGATGTTTTCACTAGTATTGAATTATGTCTGTTTAATTCCCAATCATTGAACTGTCAATGATCAGATTGTGATTTTGATAATTCTAGACATTTATAGTCTAAGGAGATTGATATTTAGGAATGTATTGGGAGTGTTCTGGTTGCATTTGAATTCTGAAAATGTTTGTATACTAAACGAAAGTTGAATGCCAGACTGGGATACAATAGACATGAGATTCTGTCTATGCATCATGAATAAATGATATTGTTAACATATTTTATGATTTGATGCATCACATTAATATGCATGATCATATAAAGGCGTTGTGATGGGAGTATCCAATCTAAAAGAGCTTTAAGCTTAGAAATCTATAATCTGCATATAGAGCTTGACTCTATGATTAATGAGTTTGGTACCCACAATGGGTACAAGACAGTATTTGTGTCTATATTTGTATATAAAAGGCGCTCGGTCATAACAAATAACAACGAATGTGGAGTCTTATATGCATCTGCATTTGTACATTTATGTTTATGAATTATATGATCATGAAACCATTTCTGAAATTGTGATGACAATGTGGTATGCCATATTTTTATAATTATTGATAAAGTGATTGACTGGAATATGCATGATCTGAAAGAGTGTTGAAATGTGTGACATTCAGTATGTCTTACTGAGATAAGAAATGTTGTGAATTTGATTGGATGTGAGATATTTGTGTATTTGCCATAAGTGAGATCATCAATGATGATTCACTCACTAAGTTCACAAAACTCATCAAAATTACAACATGGCTTTTCAGGTATGAGAAAGGAGACATAATTTCTAAGATAGATTAGTACTTTTGATTTTGGACTAAAGAATGGCTCAAAGGTCGATTAGCTAGCATCTAAAGAGTTATAGATTGTGTATATGTAGTTCTCATTTCATGTAGATCTTTTGTATAAAGAGTAGTAACCTCTTAGATACTTTGATGGTGTAAATATTTGTTTAAATGAAACTGATATAATGTAAATTTTGTTAATGAATGAAATGAGGAGTTGAGTTTTTAAGTATTCTATTATTCTGTATGATGCTATAAAAGTGAACGTGATTGCTTTAACATACCATTGTCATAGGGTATATACTGGAATGTCCTTTGGATGTTCGGGTATATACTCTATAGTAGTAGTGCGTTACAATTTTCGGTATCAGAGCCAAGTTTGACATCCATAGGGACATATAAGAGCATTTAGACATGATATAGTGAGAGACTTAAATAGTGATCACAATTATTTTTGTTATAGGTCATCCGCTATAGGAGATCAAGTTAGAGAGTCAACTGATATAGAGTCTGTAGGAGCCAATAGGGAGTCTCCTATACCTAAGTTTGACCAAATGCCTCCGAGAATCCTAGAGAGGAGGGAACGAAGATATGATAAGCTTCAAAGTAGACTTCTAAGGAAGTACAGACCCTGCTGAGGCAGAATGATGGTTAGAGAGAACTAAAATAGTGTTTGATCAGATGGACTATGAGTTAGATGAGAGATTTGATTATGCAGTCTCACTTCTGCAAGGTCCAACATATCAGTTGTGGAAGACTGTTCCTGGCAGTTTCGCCCGACCTTGTGGACCAAAGTGGGAAGATTTTCTGAAAGTGTTTCGAGAAAACTATATACCTAAGATCTATCTGGATCGGGAGATGAAAGAGTTATTAGATTTGAAGCAAGGTAATCTTACTGTAGCAGAGTATGAGATTCGATTTAATAAAATGAAGGGGGTATGCCACTGAATTGATACCGACTGAAGAGGATAAGTGTCGGAGGTTTGAGGATAGGTTGAACATGGAAATCAAAACGAGGCTAGCGATTTCTAATTTTGAGTAGTTTTATGGAACTACGAGTGGCCTCGATTAGAATTGAAAAATTGTTGAAAGATGGTTAGGGAGAGTACAGACAGGAGTCTAGGGTGAAGAGACAAGTTGAGTCATAAGTTGATTCTGGCAAGAGTTTCAGTAAATGCCAGAATTAATCATTTCAATCCCAAATTAGATCGAGACAGTCTGGGTTTCGACCAAGAGGTAGATTTGTTCAGATTGGTAGAGGTAAAGGATAAGTGCCCTCTTAGCAGTCACAACAGATGCCTGATTGTAAACACTTTGGTAAGAAGCATGGCGGGGAGTGTAGAAGATTATTAGGATTTTGTTTTTATTGTGGCTCTGTAGAGCATCAGATCAGAGATTGTCCTGAGACTTTAGGACCGCAGTCTATAGTGAGAGGAGGAATAATGAATGAGACAATAGTCCAATAGAGCATAGCTATTGGATCAGGATAGAGAGACAGAGGTAGAGGTAGAACACAATCAGCAGGGCCTAGTGTCAGGACTGAGGTGCGGAGTAACTAGCCACAGTCTCAGGCTAGGATCTATGCCATTGCCAGATAGGAGGCATAAAACTCCCCAGATGTGGTAGTAGGTGTGTTGAATGTTTTAATTTTGAAGCATTTACATTGGTAGATCCAAGATTTACACATTCATTCATCATACCACATCTGGCATCTAGGCTGCATTGTAAGAGAGAAATGTTGAAATGTGGATTTAAGGTGAGTACTCCAGTGGGTAGTACTATAATGATAAGAGGAGTGCGTAAAGGGTGTATGATTTAAATTGACCTGGCAGGGTTAGAAGTTGATTTGATTGTATTGCAGTTAAAGGAAATAGATATTATTCTAGGTATGGATTGGCTCACTGCACATAGAGCTATGATGAACCGTTATACTAAGGAGGTAGTTCTTGAATCTTCTAATCAGCTGAGAGTATTATTTCGAGGAATTATTCAAGCAGTGCTAGCTTGATTAATTTCATTCATGAGTGCTTTGACGTTGATCCGAGGTGGATGTGAGGCTTATCTAACCCACATAGTTGATACTCGGAATGAACAAACCATTTAGGATATTCTTGTTGTTAAGGATTTCTTGGATGTGTTTCCCACAAAACTACCAAGTTTACCCCTAGAAAGGGAAGTAGAGTTTACTATTGACCTTGTTCCAGGTACTGGTCCTATATCAATTCCTCCATATAGGATGGAACTTATAAAACTGAAGGAACTTAAGAGCCAGTTGCAGGAATTGTTGGATAAGGGTTTTATTAGGCCCAGTGTGTCACTTTGGGGAGCTCCGGTATTGTTTGTAAAAAAGAAGGATGGGACTCTGAGATTATGTATTGACTATAGATAGTTGAATCGAGTGAAAGTAAAGAACAAGTATTCTCTACCAAGGATAGCTGATTTGCTTGATCAATTATAGGGAGCTCAGGTGTTCACTAAACTTGATTTGAGGTCAGGATATTATTAGTTAAAGATAGCTGAAGCTGATGTACCAAAAAGTATATTTAAAACGAGATATGGGCATTTTGAGTTTTTGGTGATGCCTTTTGGGTTGACTAATGCCCCAGCAGCATTTATGACTTTGATGAATAAGGTATTCCAACCTTATTTAGATCGTTTTGTGATTGTGTTTATTGATGATATCATGGTGTATTCAAAGTGTAGAGAGGAGCATGCTGAACATTTGAGGTTAGTGCTACAGATAATGAGAGAGAAACAGTTGTATGTCAAGTTCAGTAAGTGTCAATTTTGTCTTGAACAAGTAGTATTCTTGGGTCACATTGTTTCTGGATAAGGCATTCAAGTAGACCCAAAGAAAGTAGAAGTAGTGATGAAGTGAGAACCTCCGAGAAATGTGATAGAGATCTGGAGTTTCCTTAGATTAGCTGGTTACTACAAAAGGTTTGTCAAGGGATTTCATTGATCTCAGCCCCTTTTTACAAAACTTCTCAGGAAGAATGTGCCTTTTAGATGGAATGTTGATTATCAGAAAAGTTTTGAGGAGCTAAAGCATCAGTTAACTACAACAATAGTGCTAGCTATTTCATCTGGATCTGAAGGTTATGTGGTGTATAGTGATGCTTCACACCAGGGGTTAGGATGTGTTCTGATGCAGTATGGTAGAGTGATAACATATGCATCAAGACAGTTGAAGTCTCATGAATTTAATTATCCGGTACATGATCTAGAGCTTGTTGCAGTCGTATTTACTCTGAAGATTTGGAGACACAATTTGTATGGTGAAACTTTTCAAGTATTCTCTGATCATAAAAGTTTGAAATATCTGATGAGTCAAAAAGAGTTGAATATGAGACAAAGGAAATGGATAGAATTATTAAAGGACTATGATTGTACAATTAAGTATCATCCTGGTAAAGCTAATGTGGTAGCTAATGCATTGAGTAGGAAAT
>JANQAP020000200.1:1685818-1703008 GCA_026874005.2 Erythroxylum coriaceum
CCAAACACTTATTTCTCAAAATTCTCACTTTATCAAATAGTTCATGAGCAATTATAAATCATGTATGCATCAAACTTACTAACATTTCAAAAACATATAAGCACATCAGAATGGTTTAGGTAAATCCATGAACATGACGAACTACACATTTCCACTTAATGGTCCTATATAATCGTAAAACTTGACGTACTATTGCAATTCTACATGGTGGCCTTATGTAGACGTAAACATGAGGGAGTCTATGAAGGAGCTCTATGCCACTTGTGGGCAGGTGGGAGAAGCCTTTTCTTGGTCAATGTATACGTGATATTCTTGAATGAATTACACCCACATAACATGTAATTCATGAATTGAAAAACAGTTTGCCCAAATGGCACTTTGTTGGAAACTTGTTTTTCATGCACATGAGATATTTCAAAAAAAAAACATTTCTGAAAACCTGATTTCATAAACTTACTCTTTTAAAAAAAATCATTTTCAAAATCTTTTCATAAATTATCAACACAATTCATATAGCAAACATATAAAAATTTCACAATCCAACCAAGAGCAAATAAATGCAACATCTATGATACAATTGAAACCATTAAGCTTCCTTGATTCAAAGAAAACAATAAGTGGCTTATTTACTCTATTATAAAAATGTACCTTGAATTCCTTACTTATAAACTTGCTTAGGGATGTCTTTGCTCTTGCTCCTCTTGCCTCTCTTGCCTTACTTGATTTCCTTAACCAATAACCTAAAATTCCATTCAATTTGGATTAGAAATCGGAAAGTCATATTTCAACAATTTAAACTATTTCTCATGCTAAAACAAAATTCTATGTTTAGATTCCATCCTAAAATTGAAATGCTTAGGGATTGAATTTAGACTCAATTCCTTCATACAATTGTAGCCCTATGTATCTAGTTTACAACAAATTAAATATCAGTCCATTTGCATAACTACATCAAAAGTTATGTCCAAAATACCAAAGCATGTTCTGTGTTGGAAAGTTGAGTTCGCCTCGGCTAAACCTAGAGGTTCACCGCGGCGAAATTATCCAGAAACCCACTCAGAGAACATGGTCCAGAAACTTACTCTGAGAACGTGGTTTGGGACATTTTCTCTCTTTTTACTTCCCACCTTTCAAATATAACCCATCTTAATACTAACCCATCTTTTCTACTTCATTATCAACTTCATTTAAACCCATTATCATTCACAACAAATTCATAATCTACTTTTGATCATTAATCCAAACACTAAAACATTCACATAAACCATTCATCAACACTTGCTGCACATATTCACTTCATTTTCACTTCTAACCATCACTAAATATGCTTCATGTAGCAATCAAGAAGGGTTAATGCTCATACTTGTTTTAGCCTCAAAGTGTTCAAACTCTTCAAGAATTTTCAAAACCTTAGTTATTTTTCTCTTTTATCTCCACTTCTCTTTCTCTCTTCTTTCACTGAGATACAAGACTACCATTACTTCTTCTCTTTTTATACCTTTAATGGGTGTGAAATTTCCAATTTGCCCTTCCATTTATACCTAATGTCTATTTAAACTTAAGTGGTCTTCCAAGAATGCCCTTATATAACCTTACAACATTAATACTTTGATTCCATCAAACCATGAAATAAATCCTCCCAAACTTGGCATAATAATTAGGCTCCAAATAAAATGGTTTATCTAACAAGGCCATAAAATTTATTTAGATCATGCTTAATAAAATAAGTAAAAAAAAGTTCGGGGCCTAACACACCACTGCTACAATTGTGTATCTAGTTTATTTTGACTAGCATTACGACACGTTGTCACTTATACATAGCCTCTTGAAAAACTTTAAGTATTCATATTTAAGTATTCATATAATGTATCATTATGGTGTTATCAAATTGCTCATATCTCCTTCCAAATATTTATAGCTCGAGAGGTAGGGAAGTATTTCTCCAGACAAAAGTCTTTACATCTCATTCCACATAATGATCGCTCCTAAGGATAAGTAGTAAAGCCAATCCTTGGTGGTGTCTCCTAACGAGAATGGAAATGCCCTCATCTTAATATACTCTTCTTGTACCTTGGCTAGCTTCATGCTAAAGTAGACCAACTAGAACTCCTTGAGATGCTTATGAGGATCTTCACTTTAATAGCCCGTTTTCCATATTAAGGGTTAGAGCCTTAGATTATTGTATATGAATTAAATCATTCTAGCATTCATGCAATGCATTTCACTCATATACATATCATTAGCATACACATATTAATTATGATTTTGTACACATTGCAAAGATGGTATGTGCACTTAATTGACATATTCAGGGGTATGAAAGGTTTAAAATGGTCATGATGTAAACTGTGTATTTATGTCTTGAATTTTGGCTTAATTGGTTACCAATGATAAATTTGGAATTAATTTTTACCATTATAAAAGTGATGAATTAAAATGTATATCTAGATTACGAAACATGTCAAGTGGAAAGACAAATTGATACACGAAAAATTAGGATGACTAAGCCTATGAAATAATTGATAAATGGCATAGATAAATGAGTGACATTTGACATGAGTAATTAATTGAAAAATGACAGCAATGATTGAGTGACAAATGGACTAGTAATTAGGTGACATTTAGTGGCTTGTGGAATGGATAAGTGGCTTACATGCTTATGGATTTATGTTGAAATAATATGGTGACATCTAGCACCTTAAGTGTAACGTTTCTGCAGTGTTGTTTCAGCCTAGCTCATTCTTCTTCTCTTCTCATCTCTCACCACCGAAATTTGCTTCTATCTCCCCTTCTTGTGTTTTTCTTGAAGCTATGCTAAATTATCACACCAAATACATGCTTTCAACCTTCACAAAATAACTAAAAAACCAGCTGATTGTTGTCTTTTATCATAATCGAAAGTCAACTAATTTCCACCTTGAATTTGGGATGATTTTGCATGCATGTAGGGTTAGGTAGACTTGATGAATTGAACTAGAAAATTGGAAGCTAAATAAGTAAACTTTCATTCTTTACGGCATGTTATAATACAAATATTATGATGATTGAATTCGGATAGCTTGTGTATGATGTTGATGTTGAAGATGTGCTGAAAAATTAAGAATGAATGAGTAATTTTCTGGTCTATTTTTGCATATACGAAAATGGTATTTTATGGAATATTGTATGAATGATTTAAGTTGGTAATGGAAGTATAATTGATGAGGAATTCATGCTAAAGATAGGTGTTATCACGGTGTTTTCAAATCTAAAACATTTGAGTTGTAATTGTGTTTGTAAAACAATGAATGTTAGTAAGTGAGCAGAATTTTGTATGCGCTAGTGTAACGAATATGGAAGTTAAATTAACCAGAAATGAAGTAGCCTTAAAGGACATGAAATCAGGAAAATTGCAGATGTTAATGATGTCTTTAAGCTTATTAAATTCATGAGATATTGAAGGTTATAAAGTTACACACATTGGTGAATAATGATGACAAATTCTGGAATTTAAGTTTCAGCCTTGTGTACATGTTGAATCAGCTAAGAAATTTCACACTAAATTTGTATACATAGACTTCATTAAAGTTAGGAATGAGCCTAGATTGTTTCTTGATTAATTGCTTGAGAGCTTGATAAGTTTAAGTAGTTAATTGATGTCATAATCTAAAGAATGGACTGTTTTGATGTGTTGAGTTCAAATATGGAATTTCTAATTTGTTAAAGGAATAAATGATTTGTTTTAATACAAACATGATCTTTAGGACATTAATAATGTGTGTAAGGTATGGATTGATGAGTATTGAAGACTATGGAGTATTTATGAATGAGAATTGGGTAAATGTATGTGTATATGTTGCCGGAAAAAGTTTGGTGAACGCATAGATTTAGCTTACTAAAATCTCAGATTTAAAGAAACAATTATGTGCGTTTTATAAGAGACTTTTGATCGTGGAAATGTTCAAGGATAAGTGAAAAGTATGGTTGGTTAATTTAAAGTAAATCAAGCTAACTTAAAGGTACAAACCTGATTGCAAAATGGTAGTATACAAAATATGATGTTTGATTGGTCAAAATTTATGAATAGTTGCATACCAGGAAAGGTCAATTGAACATGCATTAAAACTGACACACATATATATATATATAAATATATGATTGAATATTTATGATTGAATATTCATATGATTGATCAACTTAGTAATGTGTGAACTATATGTGTGTATTGTATGATTGACAAAAGAAGCACAAATTGATTGTCAGCATCTAGACATTGCTAGGTAATTAAGGCAATAACTTATCTGGAGCGTGCTGTAAGTTAACGTAGATGTTTTGTCACTATGATTGATTTTTCTGTTCAAATTTCAGTTATTGAACTTATTGACATGATTATGATAGTTTTGGACATTATGGTCCAAGGAGTTTGATATTCGGGATTGTATTAGGAGTGTGTTTGAATAATATGTGAATATGGAAAGTATATACTCAACTGAATATTGAATGCTAGACTTAGATCTGAAGAAAGTGATAAATTACTATACACTTTGAATGAAAATTATGGATAACATATTATGTGAATTGATGCATTTCATCACATTGTTATGCATGATCAGATAAAGGAGTTGTAATTAGAGTGACCAGTGAGAAAAAGAGCTTAAAGCTTAAAAATGTGCACAAGAGCCATAGGTTCAGTTATTAATGAGCCTAGTATCCACAACAGTTACGGAACAGTAAATGAAATGAGCCTGATATCCACAACAAATATAGGACAGTAAATAGGCTCTCGGTCACCATAAAATAAAAATGAAAGTGGAATCACATATCCATTTGTATAGATAATTTTACATGTATTGTGTGAAAGATTATAATGAATTACTGAATTCTGATGATATAGTGATATGCAATATTTGTGTACATGTTGATGATATGAATGATTAAGATAAATGATCAGATTATTCTGAAATGAGTATATAAAATGTGTGAAGGTCGTGATGTATTGTTAAGATGAGGTATATTGTGAATTTGGTTTATATATATGATGTTTATGTTTTAACATGAGTGAGCACATCATTGATGGTTCACTCACTCAGTTCGCAAACTTATAAAAATCACAACGTTGATTTTCAAGTACAAGGGAGACCTAGCTACGAAGGCATTCTAATAGAAGTCTAATACTATCAATTTTGGAAATAAGAATGGCTCAAAGGTCTAGTTAGCTGATATCTGAGGAGGCCAATAGATTGTGTTTATTTACCTTTCTCATTTCATATAGAACATTTTGTAAAAGAGCAGTAAACTCTCAGATGTTTTTGGTAATGTAAATATATGGATTATGAAATGTAATGCTACAATGTAGTCATGTTTGTGAATGAAATGGGAAAAGTTGATCTTTTGAATATTTGTGTTATATGTGATGCCTTAATAAGTTAATGTAATTGCTCTAATATGCTATTTTTGTAAGGTATGTTCTTGAATGTCCTTTGGATGTTTAGGCATATGCTTTATAGTAGTGGTACGTTACATTCACCCAACATATCATGAAAAGTAGGCAACATCAATAGTAAGAAAATTAATACTTAAAGCTTGATGGTTAAAATCAGGAATAGCTCACTACTTAAGAGTGCGATTATTGTCTTAATCTGCCATGCTAGAATCAGTTTAGGAATGGAATCACAAGAAGAATTAGAAAGTAAATCTAAAACTATTTGAATTCCTGGTGATGAATTAAGTTTGCTATCAGTTGATGACGAATCCTCAAAACTTTATACAACTTGTCTTCTCACTCTGCGTATCTTTCTTTCAAGTTTTGGATTAAATTTTAATTCAATAGAGTGAGAAGATCGTGTCATACACCATAACTAACCAAATAAGAAAAGAAGTTAAAAAAATAAAAATTAAAATAACAAAACAAATAAATTCAGAAAAGCAAAGTATAGTAGTCCTCGATAACGACGCTAAAATTAGTAACGCGTCATAACACTACACAAAATAACTAGATTAAAACTATAACTAGTAGTAAGTCTAGGTCGATCCCAAAGAGATTAATTCCAATCACTTTCCTAAATTCTACATATATGTAAAACAAGAGGGTTTTGTTCGATACAAACTTAGATAAAAACATAAAATTGAATGTAAAAACATCTTAATCTAAACAATAACAAAGTGATAAAATTGATTAATTGGTTGAAATTCAGTTCTTTGGTTTAATCTCGGCCTAAATACAATTCCACATACATCATTGTATTATCATCTTCACATCTCTCTTAAGATTATTCATCATTTTTGTGTCTAATTTCTATTACTTTTAATTGCCTTCATATCTTGATTTTGGTTAGAAATCCTTGTGTTCTAATCCAAATGTGAGATTAATTGATTGAAAATATTGTGAATATTGCATAAATGTTAATTGGGTTATTTTGTGAATTTTGCCTAATAATATAATGAACATAAAACAATTTAAAGGGATAGAGAATATGTAGATGAGTTTATTCGCTTCCAAGGTATCTATTCGTTTTGTATTCTATTCCTTTGTTTACATTCTCTCACATTATGTATCATTTAATTATGGATTATTTAACTATGTATCATTTTTAACTATTTTTTAATATTAATAACTCCAACAAGATAACTTTAATAAATCCCAATCTTTGCTTCAATCTAATCTAACTTAAAATGAAAATGGAAAAATATCAAATAGAACTAGATAGATATCGAAAAAATGACTTCCTATACCTACTTATCTTTCAGGAGTATATTTATATACTTGTTCATGATCACGATTTGAATAGATCTACTTTATTAGAAAATGGAGATTATAACAAACAATCTAGTTTGCTAATTGTAAAACATTTAATCGCTCAACTGTATCAATAATGTCAATTTTTCATTGATAAAGAGATATTTCCATGGGTTTGCCTTGGAATCGTGTTCATATTATCGTATTCAATGATCCCAATCATTTACTATCTGTCTATATTATATATACAACTTTAGTTGCTGGTTGGGCAAGTTCGATGGCTCTATATGAATTAGCGATTTTTTATCCCTCTAACCTCATTCCCGATCTAACGTGGATACAAGGTATGTTCATTATACCGTTTATGACTCATTTAGGAATCACCAATTCATGGGGCAGTTAGAGTATTACAGGAGGAACAATAATGAATTTGGATTCACCACCATGTATGGTCAATGCACGGGTATGATAAGGGAGTCATACCCGTGGCTCCCTATGCACAGCCCTGTGCATATTTGTGAGAAGTTTCAAGATTAATTCTAGCTTTAATACGTGGCAGCTCACTACGTTAAGGCACGTAACCTTAAACCTAGGAACAGCCTATAAAGTTCAAGGGGTGGCAGCTAAGAGGAAAATCATCTTTCATTTACTATTCCATTCGTTCACTCTCACAAAGACACAGACATGGGAGCCACAGAGAGATAGAGTAAAAGAAGATAAATAGAGGTGAGAAATAGAGATAGTCTGAGAAGGAGAAGAAGAGAGCAACAACAGAGAAGTGGAGCTGGGAAGAGATGCTGAAAGCAAGAGCTGGAGTTGATCTCGAGTAAACATTCAGTTGGAGGAGGGCAACTGAAGCAGAAAGTGGGAGCCAAAGCTGAAAGTTGAGAGTGTAAAAGACCTCTAATATCTCATTATCTGACCCTCTATTTACTTATATCATTCCTCATTTATTGCTTGTTTATTTGAGTTTACTATTATAATGATATTAACTTATTCATATTTTTTTTAGCTTAACAACTGTTGCTTGTTATCTTCTTATAGTTCATTTAAGTAATTACTGGGTTGTTATTTTCAAACTTCTGTCGATAGTAATAAGGGATTGAAGTATTTGGGTATAATGAACCATATGTATAATATAATGGGCTGATGTCTTTTCCTGAGAATTAATGTAGCTATTTAGTTGAATATGCATGATTGGGTTATGGATATGTTGCCTTATTTATGGCTGTGGTTTATGAACTGAGTGGATGTAATAGATTGGCCAAACTTTGCACCATTTTAGTGTTAAATGAACATTCGAGAGACGAATTTTAATACAGATCATAAAACTATGGAAACTTAGGTTAAGAGCTAGAAATATATTAACTTAAGTGGTAACTGGTAGTCGGGTTTTCATAATTAATTAGGATAATAACTTGTTGAATATGAAAGTTAGACTAGTTTATTATTGGAATCGATTTAGAACCAAACTATTAATTTTAGTAAGACGACAATCCAATCATTGCCCCTTAATCATGTATAGGAGATTAAATTAGTAAAATTAATTCTTAAGAGTTTTTCCACTTCGATTAATCTATTTGTCTTTGCTCCCAATTGATTCCATCTACTTTTCAATTTAATTTTGTAATTTTCTTCAAAAGCTTTCACTCAACAATCGGGATAGAATGTTTAGGAATGCATTGTTTTTATTTTTTTATTTTTAATTCAAACTTAATTTAAGTTGACCAATTTGACCTTCGCGGCAGATGACCCTAGGTTATCAATTATAACTATCTCATATACTTGCGAGTAGGATAGCCTAGGTCGTTTTAGAACTTTTTGGGCAAAACAAGTTTATGATGTCGTTGCCGGGGAGGTGTCTAGTGTTTTGAACTTGAATTAATTTTGGTTGTTTTATTAGCTAAAGTGATTTTGATTATTTCGTCGATTGTTTTATCTGCACATACATACATTTTTGACGTGTTATTTCATTTAGTTATTTTAGTAATTTTCTTATTGGTTCATTATTGTGTTTATTTGGTTTATAAGAGGAAGAAGGTCTTAGGAAGGTGAACTTGCTCCCTTCATTAACAACGTAGATCAGATAAGAGAACTTCCAAGGGCCATCGAAGACAATCTCAAGGGACCCAAACTAGAGGACCAAGAGATGGGTGAAAGGCAGCCAGTGATGAAGGAGTATGCCAGATTAATAATTGGTATTGCCATTTCAAACAATTTGGGGAGGTGGCTAGGAACTATGTATTAAAGAGTATCCATTATAACAAACTGCCATCATTCTATAGGGTTCCTAATGAAGACCCTTTAAACTTCATTCGGGAATACTATATCACTCTCCAGACATTCCCATTGGATAGCCAAGATGAAGATCAACTCAGGATGAGGTGCTTCCTATACCCATTATTGAAGGATCATGCCAAGACATGTCTGATGACCCTTCCACCTAGTTTGTTGACTACATGGGAAGAGGTGTACAAGTTTATGGGAAAGTTATATTCCCACCAGAATACTTCTGAGTTGCGGATAAAGATAGCTACCTTCACTCAGATGGAGGGAGAGCCATTCTATGAGGCATGGTAACACTTCAAACTCCTACTCATTTAGTGTCCACATCATCATTTTCCACTCCATATGCAAAACTAATTCTTTTATGATGGATTGAAAAAACAATGTCAGTATATGATGGACAATGCAGCAAAAGGAGCTGTGGGAGAGAAGACGGTCAAAGAAACGTATGGGATCTTCAAAATGTTGGGTGCCAATTCTCAACAAAAGAACATAAGGGGAAGAAGAGCTCAAGTTCATGAAATGAGCTTGAATCAAGAATTGGCTATGCAGTTAGCTAAATTAACAAAGCATATGAAGATGCTAACTACAAGGCTACCCCAAAAGGTTCCAAATCAAAAGGTATATGGTATATGTGGAACTTGTGGTTAAGGAGCTGACGTTTGTTTGTATTGTTATGAGTCTTTTGCACTCACTCAATGATTTTCAACCAAGGGAGCGAAATGATCCATACTCAAACACCTATAATCTTGGTTAGAGAAACCACCCCAATTTTTCATGAAAGACCAATAATCTACTACTACAGCCCTAATAACAATACCAAAATTTTCAGAGGTTGAATATTACTCAGGGCAATCCTCACTAAATCCCTACCAAGCAAGCCTTTTTTGGAGGAAAGTCTGAATGGGTCATAACTCAAAATCAAGAAACGAACAACAAAAGGTTCAATTCTTTGGAGGCATCAGTGAAGAGGATTAAAATCTAAGTAGGCAACTCTCGGCTCAATTGCACAATAATTAAAAAGGGAAGTTGCCCAATCAACTTGAGCAAGCACAAGTTGTCACTATTATGAGAAGTGGTAAGGTAATCGATACGCATGTTGAGATCCCTTTTAATCTTTTTAGTGTAGGTAATCAAGAGGAGGAGAGCCTCCCCAACGAAGAAAGTAAGTAGAATGGAGGAAGAAATGGGCATGAGAGCTCTTCAAGTCAGGTTCAAGAGGATGAAAAACTAGCGTATGCAACTGACTGTAATAAAGTACCAAAATTACATAACGCGACTAATCTTTATAAACCATCGATCCCATATTTGAGTTACTTTAAGGAATTGAAACAAGATAAGAAATTTTTTGATCTTTATAATATGTTTTCCAAGGTTAATATTAACCTGCCTTTGTTAAGTGTGATAAAAAACAATCCAGCTTATTTGAAGTTCTTCTAGGAATTAAGCACCAAGAAACGGAAGTTTGAGCCAAACGAGAAGGTTATAGTTTCATAGGTTGCAAGTGCAGTGCTACAGCAGCAATTACCCCCCAAATTGAAGGATCTAAGGAGTTTTCTTTTACAAGTATCAATGGGTAATAGTGGTGAAGCTAAGGGTATACTTGACCTTGAGACGAGTGTAAACCTTATGCCTCAATCTATTTATGAGAAACTAGATCTAAGATAATTAAGACCAACCAATATGTGATTAACTGATAGGATAATCTGTTATCTAAGAGGAATAATAGAAGATGCGTTGATGAAGGTTAGCAAATTGTTTGTTCTTGTAGGCTTTATGGTTTTGGACATGGGGGAGGTTAAACAACAAGGGGAGGAGCACACCATACTCCTAGGGATTCCTTTTATGGCCACTACTAACAAAAAAATGAAAAGCTGAGCATGGCCGATTTAGGAGAAACAATAGAATTCTCAATCTTTAATGTTAAACCTATTCCTACAACTACTCTTGATGAAGAATGCTCTTATGTTGATCAGTTTAATCCTATAAACTTTGATTTTATGTTGTAAGAAGAAAAAGATGAAAAGAAGTTGAGCTTAATGAGGGAGATTGATAAAGGTTGTGAATTGTTGGATGAAGCAACTACGGGAGAGGTTGGAAAAATTTTAGAGAAGAAGACCCGTGAAGAGAAGGCAACAGAGGAATCGATCACTTTGGACAATCCACCTTGAGCGTAATGATTGAGGTGTACAGCTAAAAGACATTAAAGATGCGCTAAATGGGAGGCAACCCATTTCATTTTTGTTTTGTCTTTCAATTTAGTTATTTAGTTATTTTTTTTAGTGAAACCCATCTTAATCTATTTTCTTTGTGTGCACAGGCCTTCTTTTCAATCTCTTCTGTTTGTCTTCCTTGCAGCCTCTCCACTTCTCAATTTCAAATGCCATGCTTATTGTCATGCTTCACATTGCATCGATGCAGCTACCATCACACTTTCGTATCGTATTTCTTTCCCTATTCTTTTTATTGTTCATACTACATGCAGTTTACTTTCTTTTAGTCTTTAATGTTTTCCCCCATTTATGTTAATTTTTTTTTGACCTTGACCCCTCTTTTAGTTTTTTGTGTCACATTAGGAATAATGTGATATTTAAGTGTGGGGGGAGTATTAATTGTGTATTGTGTGTTTGTTTTCCTATTTCTTTTTTAGAGATGCATGACCATTAAATGAACTTAATCGAGATTATAAATGCATAATATGAGTGAATGAGTATACTTTCATGTTTAGACTGATTAACTTAGATTTCGGTTAAAAGGACTTAGCTTGTTGTGATAGACGAATGGCATTTTTCATTTGGTAAGAATTGAGCTTTTTGAATTATTAAACACCAATTTCAAGTTTTTTTTATTGAGAGTGTTCTTTCATGATTAAGGATCTCTATAACTTGCTTACAAAACTAGTTATAATCGCATAACCTTATGTAAATGTTGAAATGATGAAGGCAATTAGGATTTACCCTTTTAGCTTAAAAAGCCACCCTAATGCCACCCTTAGTGAGCCCCTTTGAGCATAAATGAAACCATTTCTTTATTTAAACCCAAAATATGATCCTTGACCTTGATTGTTTATTCGCTTCATTACATTTACCATAAGGGCAAGTTGAGCATTTGAAAAGATATAATCGAGTTTAGGCAAAAAGTGTGGGGGAATCATAGCTTATAGTTGGCTTTTAAGTTAGGGATGGGTATGGTTGTAGTAATTTTCTCTCCTCTATATTTTTCTTCCCTTAATTTCCTTCTTTTAAATGAATAAATAAATAATTAAAAAGAGAAAGAAAAAGGAAAAAAGAAAAAATAAAGGAAAAGAAAAAATGAATTGAAAAGAAACAAAGGAAAGAGAAGATGACCAGATAATGAAAGAAGAGGAGAGACGTAAAATTGGGGAGTGCTAACTTTACTACATGAGAGGAAAGAATTGAATGTTTTATTTAAGATTTTTTTGTATTACTTTGAATGCTCAATTAGTTATGTGGTTTTAAACTACAATTTTCCATTTTATCTACCCTTATCCTGGCCTCATTACAACCAAAATAAAGACCTTTGGATCGATAAGTGGTGGAGATTGCATTAGTATTGATGGTAAACCTATCTACTTATTTTATGCTCAAAAACTACAAGTGAACGGGTCGTGACTTGTAGTATAACCCATAGCGGTTGATGCCTAGACACCGCTTAATTTAGACACAACTTTGTTTAAGAAACTAAATTGTGAAATGCAAATAATATGAAAAATTAAATTAAAATTAAAAGACTAATATAAACAATGGATAATACCAAAATTGCAGAAAAGCTGAATTCAATAATCTAAATACTAGAGATTACTTTTTTCCTATTTTGTCTCCTCCTTTTTATCGATTGAATTATGTCTCACCCTAGATTTCTGAATGTACTAATTACCCTCTCTCAAGGTGTAACTATTTATCCCTAATCGAATTAATAGGAATCAATTGGATGATCTTTCAACCAACCTAATGACTCTACCGTTTCAATTAGTTATTAATCTATCCTATAGGTGATCAATTGACTAGTTGAGATCTCTCTTCTAACTATTCAATTAACGTAATGATTGCTAGTCCATAGGTCACCAACTCTTGTTATACAATCCTACATAAATTTCATCTCACTCACTCCCTCGATTTGTTGCAAGATGACAATTAAAAATAACAATTAACAAAGAAAATTGCATTCAATTCAATAATGGTAGTTCAACATAATAGTTCCAAAAGCAATCGCTAGAAGAAAATTAGCCTAACACGGTCTCCATAACATCATCAACATTCAAATAATCCATTTTTACAATGAATAAAAAAGATTAAAATGATAAAAAATTGAATAGAAAGACACCTTCTCTTCTTTGCCAAAATCTGGAATTTTGATGTTGATGTACTATTTTGCCCAATCTTGACGGTGATCCTTGTCTTCAATCCTTCCTCCATACTCCAAACATATGTTCTTGACTCAAGGATGGTGTTTCTACAGTGGGTGTCATCTCTCTTGAAGATGGAGGCTTAATTCTCTTTTTATAGTCCAAAAACCCTAAGTTTAATAAAGCCTCGCATATTGCCCCAGATTGTAACGTAGGAATTTGTCACAAATGCACTTCTCATTTCTTTTGTAATTCCCACATTTGTGGAAATTTTAATGATTCCCATGAACGTGGGAATTTTTCACAGTTGCGTTCCTCATTTCATCTCCTTTTTGATCTTTAGTTCACCCTCTAAGTTGGTCCTTCCTTTTTCCTACATAAAAATAGTCAATTCTTGTCCTTAATTAACACCAAACACACAAGAACAACAATGAAAATCAAACTTAATGAAAACATACGAAATGAATCCTAAACTTGAATAATAATCAACAATTATGCTAGGAAACATATGTCAATTACCTATAAAAACATATCCTAATGCACGCCTATCAACATCCCCACACTTGAATCTTTACTCGTACTCAAGCAAAAAAATACAACCAATCAATTCAACCACTTCATTTTCACATAGATCAACACATACAATCCCTCAAATTCAAGCTAACTTAAATATCAAGTTAATTCATATATTATGATTACTTTCTCATTAGTGTACATAAGCAAACTCACAATTAGCAGAATCACTAAAAAATAAGTAAAGATGCACAAATGAACTTTCCTCACAGTTTTCACTCATTTCACTCAAATGTTTAAGGGTTAGTGTTTTGCTCAAACTTCCTATAGGAACTACACTACCATAAGCTTACTAATACACCAATTCTCCTCTACAATGATTGCATGCATAAATAGATCAAAAGAGCTTGTTTCATGTTGTAATGTGGTAAGGGTTAAGGTGGGTCAAAAGAAAGGGAAAAGTGTGAAGCACAAGCATGAGTAGAGTAAAAAACATATAAAACGGGATAACAAAGCATAAATCCGAGACATATAAATATAACCAATATTTTACACTTATTGGTGCTACTCACTTGTTCTTTCTTTTTTTATTTTTCATATATATATATATATATTTCTTTTTCTTCATATAAGTAAGAACTATGAATCAAAACTAGCACTCTATACAATATAGTCCACAGGTAGAAATATACTCAAACTTTCTCGGTACATATTTCACACAATCCTAACCAATGTTTTACTTAATACTTTACTAAGCTTGTGGAAGGGTAGGTAAAGGGGTTTAAAGTTTTTAAATTTCGAGTGTTTCATAACACAAAAGGTTAAGGCTCAACAGGGATAGCAAGGGATAATAACAGGTAGGTCATTTAAGCCAACGGTTAACACAAAAAGGGCCTAGATCATTTCTATTAAGCATGCATCTAGTAGACTTAAACCGATTGAAAGCAAGATTTAAAGGTAGTAACCTAAGGAAGTAACACTCAACAAAGAAATGAAATGACTATAGATGAAGTCATATGGCTCAATCCTCACTTTGGCTCAAATGAAAACTCATTATGCATCTCTACACTGCCTTATTATTCAAATGTCAATTTGTGACTAAGCTTATGTAAGCAACTACTTTTCATCACTCTATATGGTTTACTTTCTACTCAAGTAGCCTAATCTGAGTTCAAGCATGCATTCAATCTAATTCTAACTACATGATAGAATTTTATGGCAATATTTATCAGAGTGACTCAAGTGTAGTTCCATTACTAACAGAAAACACCATTACTAACAGCAGGCATATGATATGCCTAATATGCATCCTACTTAACATAATGCACACAATGTAATTAAGAACGTCGATGTCGCCTCCCCATGGTTAAAGATTACATTTTCCTCAATGTGACAAGTCAACCACCAAGTGAGTGAAAATGAAAATAAATCAAATAAAAAAAAATGAAAACAACTCAAATACAAGAAATTGAAATCAACATATGATAGTAAACCAAATAGACCAAAATGGATCCACACCAAAATTATAAAAAAACAAAAGAAATTAAATGCAATCACACAAAAGAAATAATAAAATTTTAAAAGTTAAAAGGTAAGAATGGCTTATTCAGATGATGATGGCGACGGTGATGGTGTAGGAGCTATAAAATTGTTCCTCCTATAGAAATTAAGGAACCTTCTTTTCAAGCTTCGTTGCTCCTTATGAACCTTCCGCATTTGTTTCATCCAGTTGGACTATCATCTGTTGATGGTTTGCTACTATTTGGTGGAGAATTGTTTAATATTAGTTAATCACCGTTAGTTCCCTCAGTTCCTCCGCTACTGCTTCCTCTTCTGGCTCTGAAGTGGTGCTCGACGTGGAGGGTTGGTCTGCAACTACATGGGCACCCCTCTTGCTCCTCACTACAATGCACATCTGAGAATTGCGAAATGCCATAAATTAGACCTCCATAATCTCATAACGTCTCAAATATGCTATGTCAAACATTTTATAAGAAGTAATATGCAAATTTTCCATATTAACATTATAAAATACACCCAAAGCAGAAGCAATATAAGCCATCCCAAATGACGTATTCTTTTTATTAATCACATTAACAATTGATCGAAAAAAAGTTCTTTAGCTGAGCATTTATTGATTTCGGTTACATTAAACACTATCAGGCATATAAGTTTATGTAACAGTAAATGGTCAGCACTCCAGATTAGAGAATTTGGTGAATTACATGAATCAAAATTTTCTTCACCTATGAGAGTATTCCAATAAGCATCGACATCAAAATCCACATGACCATCTAAAATTTTTGCATTTGACAAATTAAACAATTCACGTATAACAGAATAATCAAGTTTAAAAACATTTCCACCTAACCTAAACCAAAACAGATCCATTTTAGAGTTGTACCTAACTGTTGTGAAAATTTCTAAACTTAGGACGGTATAAATAGGGATGTTGCATCGAACAAATCTATTCCACCCTATATTTGCAGCTAGTTGTTCAACTCGGTGTCTAACTCCTATATTTGTTAAGACTTTAAAATTCAAATACCTAGGAATGACTATTGCTATATTCCTAAAGTCATGAAAATGCTAGTTCGTTCAAGGTTATAGGCTCTAAGTTTTAACATTCTTAACCTTGGTAATTACCACAAATGCACGGGTAGTTCGCGTAGTACGTAAGGTGTCGATCCCATGAGGAAGATGACTAGCCCTAAAATCTAACGGCAGCTAAGTTTGCAAAACCTAATTAAACAACTATTGCAGTAATTAAAACTAATCAAGAATCAAATATGAGAATTTAAATCACCAAAAGAACAAATAGAAGCAACTCACACAAATAACCCAATTTTCAACCTAGAAGTGACCAATTGAGAGAAAGGGGGAATTTATTCAAAATTAAAGAAAATCTATCCAATTATGAATTTTTTGATTTAATGTGACTAGATGATCCTAGGGTGAATTACTCTCTCTCGAGTTATAATTCTTAACCCTAATTGATATTCCCTAGTTCAAATTATGAAAATTGTGATCTCTTAGTCTGCAATTTGTCCAAAACCTAAATTAGTTATAACACTGTCTATTAACCTACTGGGAATCTATGCTTTATCTCTCGTTATAAAGCTCGACCAGTTTGATTCAATTCTCTACCTATCAATTTATCTAACTCTCATTAACCTAAACGATGATTTTTACAGGCTCACCCTCTCTGTTTATTGCCCAGTTATGAAGAACCAAATTAAATCACAATAAATCGAAATAAAACACAATCAAAACAATCTTATTAATCTCAAGAATAAATCAACCTGAAGGT
>JANQAP020000200.1:1937480-1949666 GCA_026874005.2 Erythroxylum coriaceum
CTGTTTGCGTAAAATACAAACAACGTTGACATTGTTTGCATACAATGTGCGTTGCGTTTTATCTCCTAGCAGTTAGCATTTTCTTCTCACTTTGGTGTCATTTTGCTGCTCCTTTATCCACCTCATGTGCTACCGTTTTCTCCTATTGTGTTGAACTATTTGGTAGCTTCTTTGTTGTCTTCTTCTAGAATGAATTTGTTTTCTTCTTGCTCTAATTTTCTTCTTCTTACTCCATGGAGACAAGTGAATATTAATCTTCAGAAAATGACCCAAATATCGTGCTTCTGATTCACTTTAACTTCTTTGCTTCCGAATTGTGCCTAAAATCATGATCGCAGGTTTTCGATATGAAAAAGCTTTAATAATAAACCTCAATAACTCGCATAAGTCATTCGTGTAGTATCTATGGTATTGATCCCACGAGGTGGACTAATCTAATCCTAAAATCTAAGGCTGAACTCAATTTGCAACAATTTAATGAACAAAACTAGAGCAAAAAATTATTTCAATCATGCAAGTAATTCCAATAATCAAATTCAAAACTATAAACAAGATAGGAATTGTAACACCAAATCAAGAATCAACCTAGAAACTACCAATTGAGAGAAAGGAGATTTTTATCTGACTTTAATGAAAACTTAATTGCTTATGATTTTATTGAATTACTGATTTTAGAAGGTCTTAGGGTTGATTACTCTCTCTCGAGTTAAAATCTTTAACCCTAATTAGATTATGGAATTGCATCCTCTCAATTCACAATTTACCCAAAACCTAATTTCAAATTTAGGGTTAATTTTGTGATTAAACAATTAGATTAATTTTAATTGTTTATTATAATATTTTTATTCTTAGATTTGTGATTAATTAGATTGTTAATTTATTTTCCTTTTTTATTTTATTTTACTTATTTTACTTTATTTTATTTACATGCTTACTTATTTAATTAATTGTTTTAATTTGGTTTCGATTTGTTTATATGTTTTAGTTTTAGTTTTTGTTGTTATTTTGTTTTCACATTTAATTATTTAGTGGGCATAATACATTTTAAGTGTAAGGAAAAGTATATTCCTATAACTTATCTGCAAATTTTCTCACACTCATTCAAAGTTTTAGGCACAATGATGAGATCACGATGAGAAAAAGAGATCCGCAGGAAGTGCTTATAAAGAGAAGGTTCCTCAACCATAGACTAACCCCCAGAGTGGCCAAGAATGCGGTTGTTCATTATCGAGGCCCAAAAGGAGCAATACCAGAGGCTGAAGGATAAAAAGTTCAGGACTGGCAAATTCATCGACTGGGAGGCACTGGAGCAAGTTGTTTTAGCCTAACAAGTTTAGAACCTCGTTAACATTGGTGTGTGGTCTCAACTCTTCAACATCATAGAGCCCTCCTACAGGGATCTTACATTAGAGGTATTATCCATGTTTTTAGTGGAGAGAGGTGATTACGATGGGGATCGTACTAACATGATCCAATTTCGGATGATGGGAGATATGTTTCAGATAAGTTATTCAGAATTTTCCATTACCATCGGTCTATAAGACTAAGAATTCATAGGGACATCAGATTACATCGCATTAAAGACAGACTTTTCGTATAGATTATCTCCTCAAAAACTTCTGGTATATAATTAGCACGAAAGAAAATACAACCCAAGCAAATCTAAGGCATCCATATTGCAACATCCTGTGCTTAGAAACATTCATGGTATTTTGAGTCACACGCTAAGCAAATTGGGCGTCATCGGGAACTTGGACATGTATTATTTATGGAGTATGAGTGAGCAGATGCCAATCCACCTGGGGTATGCACTTGCCCAGTTCATCAAGCATCAAATTGAAGACAAAAAAGGTGGCGAAATCTATGATGGGCCATAAGTGACCAAACTTACGCAATGGATAGGGATATTTGACCATTTACCACCGATGCGATAGATGGGTACCAGGGTAGCGCTAAACCTCGCAGTGATGCAACACATATGCATGGTCCGTAAATGTTGAGGGCCTATGGGCGACATATACAGACTTACTAGGGAGCTCGACAAGCTAACAGCAGAGGACAGAGATAGAGTGGAGCAGCATACTGCAGAGCAGCCACCGCAACCACAACCACCTTCACCTGAGACAGAAGGTGCAGCACCAATAGAGGATATTCCGAGAGTTCCTAAGGATAGGATACCGCATCCATACTAGCTAAAGATAACATTGTTGGAAAGATGGGTAGCTCAGCTTTTAGGTACTTAAAAGACTTTTTAACTTTAAAAGGTGGAGCCTTTAAAGTGAGTAGGATGACTTAAGACTTTGATTGAGCAGCTAGGAAGGTTCAAGACTTTAGTTGGATAGATGGAGACATGATGTTGCTAATGGCAAGTCATCACAGCATTGACTTCCAACCTCCACCATCTAGCCAGGGCTTCCTCAGCAACCCCTCCACCCAATCAGTATCATCAACATGAGGACCTTCTTTATTAGACCAACTTGGATCACATCACGAGGGAGATACTTGATTTTTGTTTTTTCTTCCTTTTTCTTTATTAATTATGTATATTTATTATTTTCTTTACATTGTTATTTTGTTTTATCTATCATTATAGTTAATGATATTTCTTGTTTTAATTTTTGTGTTATTTTATTTATTTTATTGTTTTTATCCCTTTTTTCTGTTTTGCAAGGATGTTAGTCTAATATTGAATGGACAATTCCAAAATCAGAAAATCGTATAATTCAAGGAAATACCAACTCACTTTCTCACTTATTAATGTGTGCTTATATCATATACATTGAGGACAATGTACAACTTTAAGTGTGGGAAAGAGGTTAATGATTTTATTAAGCTTATTATGATCTTGGTTATTAGATTTTATTAATTGATATTCTTGATTACTTGAAATTTGTCCATAAATACTTGAAATCATTATTGAATACTTATTTGAATTAGTATGCAAAAGGATGGTATTTAGAATAAAATTACTTTTATAAGTCATATTTTTAATAGTCATTAATATAGTCAAATTGAATGAAATTGCATATTATTTACACATATAAAACCATCTTTTTGAGCTTTTGAGCCTAAGAGCAAAAATTTCAAAAATCTTTAAGCTCTTTTATTTTTCTCATATGGGTTATCATGCATAGTTGAATGATTCTAAAACTTGCTTCTATTATGCATATTTGTTAAATTAGAAGCATTGAAATGATAAAGGCACTTAGATTCAACACTTATTTTAGCCTATTTCTTTGATAATTACCTTCCCCATAATTTATCTTTGGGAATAACCAAGTTGAGCCTTAGCCTTTTTCTTTGATTATAACCCAATTATTAACCTTTATCCAATTTTTCTTTAAAGCCTTTCGTATTGTTTTAACACCTAAAGGTTATTTACATTACTTGATTGTTTAAAACTTGAAATTCTTGAAAGTTCAATATTTCTTTAATAGTGGTATATGATGAATGCTCGCAATTATTTTGATAACAAAATAACGAGTATTAAAGAATTATGGTTAAATGTAGACTACCAATGGATTTACAATGAAAGGACCTATGTATATTGTGAACAAGTTTTTATGTAATGTTCTCTTTAATAAATTTCCCTCAAATCAACCTTTCTTATTATCGCAATAATATCATACCTAAACCCCATTGCAACCCTTTAAAGACCTTTTGATTTTTTTTAGTTTATACATAAGTGGTGGAGATGTGATAATATTACAAGCCTATGGTAATAGTTCTACTATGCATTGATTAAGAGTTTGATACTTTTCTCCCTAAACACTTGAGTGCATTGAGTGACATCTTGGTGAGTGTGTAAAGATTTATGCTTTTGATTTTAGTGAGATTATTGACGTGTTACTATTTATATTGAAATATGAAGTTAGTTCTAGGGTAACTTGATTCTAATTATATGTTAATTTGATTAATATGATTTGAAGATTTAAAGTATAAATGGACAAGTTGAATTAGTGAAGGATAGATGTTGTAAAGTTAATAATTTAGATTATGATTTGCTTTGAGTGTGGGGATGTTTGATAGATGCATATTTGACTATAATTATACACCCATATTTGATATATTTTGCTTACTATTTTATAGTTTTATTGTAGTTTTGGTACTTAATTCTCTCTAAGTGAGTTATAGGTTATAATTGCCTTCATAGACCAAAAGGAAGAGAATTTGGACAAAAACATAGCATACAAGGAAGTTTTGAAGAAATTTAGAGATACACAGCCGTATGTGTGCCCATGTAAGTCTCAACACCCATTTAGAATCGTGAATTCAGGTGCTTTTGATTATACACTGTCTCTTACACACCTGTGTATGTCCCGGAAACCCTAAATTTTGCTATAAAAGTACATGAGCAGAGAAAAACAAAGGAGACTCTACTTTTGCAGTAGATTTCAAACGTAAGAAACTTATAAAGGTTACAATTTTGATTTAGGGACGAGGAAAACATGAAGTTAACATCAAACAAGATTTGATAGAATTCTACATCCAATCCAAAACTTACAAAAAGATTCAATAGAATAGAAAGGGAGATTTAAAATTATGAACTCTTTCTTTTCTGTTAATTTTTTTGCATGTTTATATTTGATTTCGTTTTCTATTATTAGTAACTCAACGTTTAAAGTGCCTAGGTGTGATAAACCCTAGATTGTGATACAATATGTCTTAATCTTTTATTCAATGCACCTATTTTGATTGATTTATTGTAATTCAATTATGTGTTTTATACTTGTTCTAATACATCTGGAATATTAATGTATGATTTGATTTCATATAATTGAGATTGAGAAATCCTTTATATGAATAGATCGACCATAATTGAATAGAGTTGATTGTAAAACTAGATATAGGTTGACATAAATCCTCTAAATTAGGGTCAAACCTAATAGTATAATTCATAAATTGAAAATTGAATCTTAAGGCTTTAACTAAAAAGATATGTCAATCAACCGATGGATTAGTTGTTATTAGTCTTGAGAGAGTTATTAACATAAGATAGAAATTTCCACTGTCTAATAATCAATGAAATAATTGCATGATAAAAGGCTAATTATTTAAAGATTTTTAGGGGGATTCATCACCTAGATACTAATCTTTGATGTTGATTTTTCTAAGTAATTTTCTTGGTCTTCTGCATTCATTATTGATTCCAATTTTAGTTTATTTGTTTAAGTTTTATTTTTAATCAAAAATCAAATATCCAATTGGAAGGCTAGATAATATGAGAAGGGAAATTACTAATACCTATTGTTTTCTTGGGATCAACCTGTACTTGCTTGTGCTAGCTACAGTTACGCCTGTGCAGTTACAGTTAATTTACTATTGATATAAAGAGAAATTTCAATCAAAGGCAATTAATAAAATTATATCTCATTTCATAAATTAAAATAATAAAACTAGGGTTTCCCTATCTAAAACATAGAGAAATGTTTAGCCACGAATCATTGTCAAAACAATGAGAGAAATAAAACAAAATAAGGAAAAAATGGTAGAAGTAAATTCTAAATGAAAATTACAATTTTGCAAATGACTTGATCCATTAAGATAATGTTTAAATCTTGATTTTTTGTTAAAAATAGTTATAGAATTGATCTTATGAGGATTCTTGAACCTCTAATAGCTTACCATAACCTCTCAAGAGAAAAAAAAAGTGTTTAAAGTTTGAAGTCTCTAAAAATTAGGAATTCCATAGTTTGTATATATCTAGGTTACAATCATGGCCCATATAAGAAATTAGTCTATTTCCTATAGGTGAGAGACAAGGTCTATGGCACCCATATGCTCCAAGTCATGGATCTTATTTTCTTATAATTAGCAAATGTTCTTTAGCATAATCATACCCCCTAGACTTTTGATCCTCATATTTCTCTTATGATTAGCACACAATCTCTAACATGACTATGGATTATACTATAATGCTCTATAAATTATATTCATCGCCATATGGTCTCTTCTCTGGCTGTGTTCTTGGTTGTATCTCCTATTGCTCTTGACCTATATAAGACATAGGTTGGCACATAGGTGCGGGTTAGATCGCGTTCCTTTAAAAATTGTAATTTTCTTCACTTTTTTGTTGAAATGACCTTCAATTCTTGAATAATCTCATCCTAATGTTAATTTATCACAATCACTTGAAAAGAATTTTAAAAACTATGTAAAACAAGGTAATTTGACATGAAAATTAAGTGAAATACTTGAGAAAATACATAACTTTTCATACACATCAAATATTCTCATACTTAAGCTTTATTTTTATAAAAAATAAACTAAATTAAGCCATAAAAGGCATACTAGAAGTACAAGTTCAAATACAAGGGTAAAGTGAACGCTAGCAATCATAGAGTTTATAACCCATCATACTTATAAGAAAGAGTTTTATACATTCCAATTGGACATAAGATGTTGCACATCTTAAAAGCTATGCTTGTAAATATTAAAATGGAATCTAATGAACTATATAAGTTGGTTGTAGAATTGTTCCTTGGGTAGGTATTTTCCCTAAAAAATGTGATTGTTTCTCTCATCCCACGTAGCTACAACTAGGCAAGAAAAGGAAATGCAAAAGCACCACTTTGCAGTTCTATTTTGATGACTAATTATTGAGCACTAGTTCTTAATGATGTCCATGTCTTTTGGTGCATCAGTGATCAGGCATATATGAAGTAAAGTTTTCCATATTTCAATAATAAAATTGCACTGAAAGAATAGGTGATCTTTGTTTTCCTCAGCCCTTTTGCAAAGTATACACCAATTAGTGAGGTTCAATAACTTGGCAAGTTTGTCTACAGTTGGTAACTTATTCTTCATGGCAAGCCATAGAGTAATGGAAGCTCGTGGATGAAGATGACTAAACCACACAATTCTAGTCCAAGGCATAGTTACCAAATTGCTGAAAAAAAAACTTCTTGCATGTCTGATTGGTGAAGATATCACTAGATGTGTACTTTCAAATAATCTTATAATTGTTAGTGTTAGTAGTAACATGAATAATCTCATATTTCACTGAGTTGGGTATAAGAACCTATTTGATAAAATCTTTGTTCATTAGAGCTTCTGATACTATTGCTTTCTATTGGATTACAAATTTGAGAGGTGAGGCATCATCCATTTCATCCAAAGGACCTATAGAAAATTAATTATCTTGCTAAAATTTGGTGGATTCTCCATTTTTAATTAGTGAAATGAAATCAGTTTTGAATATTTCCCTCATCCTAAAGATTGCTTTCAAAGTTGGAAAAGGATAGCTTTTCGCATCCAAATGCTAAACACTCTTACTTTTTTATGAAATAATTGTGCATCCACTTGCACCACAGAGACTACTTATCAGCAATGAGCCTCCACAGCCTTTTAGTGAGCATAACAGTGTTCATAATTTTAAGAGAAGTTATGTTGAGACCTCATTGATCTTTAGGAATACATAAATCTCCTTATTTCATCTTAACCCTATCGGGAGTTCTAGTACACCTAGACCACAGAAACCTATTGAAGATCTTATCAATAGATTTACTGATACTAATAGGTAAAGCAATGTGGCAACCCAATATACATTGATGGAATTCAAATAGAAATAAAAAGCTAAGCACTACCAGCTGTGGAAAGATTTTTTAAGCTCCATACAAATATTCTAATGTTAATTTTATTAAATAAACTATTGAAATCTCTAGTGTTTAA
Source organism: Erythroxylum coriaceum (assembly GCA_026874005.2). Classification (NCBI taxonomy): domain Eukaryota; kingdom Viridiplantae; phylum Streptophyta; class Magnoliopsida; order Malpighiales; family Erythroxylaceae; genus Erythroxylum; species Erythroxylum coriaceum. Next base: position 1,945,152 of record JANQAP020000200.1, read on the forward strand.
CTTTGAAGTTGAAATCGGAATGCCAAGGTACCTCATTAGAAGAGTTTGTTGTTCGAAACCTGTTAAGGAAGTTAAAGCTGAATTATGATTTGCTACATTCTTGGAGAGGAAGGAACCACTCTTGGAGCAGTTAACTTAGAGACTAGACATCCTATTAAAGACCTTGAGAGCTAAAACAGGAGTAGTGTCTCTTTTGAAGAGTAACATAAGATCATCAACAAAGAAAAGATTAATAATTTGTAATTTTCTGTATTTAGATTGATATTCCCTTGGATCTTTCTACAACTCTTTTAAGAACCCTGTTGAATACTTCCATAACTAAAGAAAAAAAGGTAGGGAGAGATGGGATCACCTTGGCAAATTCCCTTGCAACTTCCAAAAGACTTAATGGGTTGGCCATTGACAAGGATGTTATATCAAGGAGAAATGATGAACTGCTTAATCCAATGAACAAAAACAATTGGGGATTCCATTGCAGAGAGTATGTTGCTTATTAAATCTCAATCTACACTATCATAAGCTTTTTTAAGGTTAATTTTGATGCAGCAATTAGAATTGCCTCTCTTCTTTTAATAAGCTTTAATCAACTCTTAAAGAATCAATATATTGTCATCAATTACCCTTCTAGGAACATATGCACCTTGAGTGGGTCCAATATGTTTTGGAAGGATCCCTCTCAATATGTGAGCAAGGATTTTGGAAATTATCTTGTAAATAGAGTTGCAATAGGCAATGGGGTGAAAGTCTGAAAAATGTGTAAGCTCACCACTTTTAGGAATAAGAGTAATAAAGGTCTTATTGATCTCTAAAAGCAAGGAACCTTTATTGAAAAACTCTAAAGAAACTTCAAAAACAAGGTTTCCTATAAGAGGCCAAGATTTAAGAAAGAAATTGATATTGATTAGGACTTGGAGCTTTATGAGGATGAAGAGATTTCAAAGTTTCAACAATCTCCTAAAGAGTGACAGGCCTACATAAAAGTCAATTTATTTAGAAGAGATACATCCCTGCAAGATTTATTTGAGTAGAGAGTTGGTGGAGTGTGCATCAAAGGGTTTATTCATCATATCAAATGAGTAATTGAAATCTCCTTCAATAATCTGAGACTGAGAGTCCAATTTGAGGTTGTTGCAATCAAGTGAAACAATTCTATTTCTAACTCTTCTAAAAATACTAGCCCTGTGGAAAAAGGAAGTATTTCTGTCTCCACTCCTCAACTGAGCTAATCTTGATCTCTGTTTCATAAGAGAATAGTCATATAGAAGGCATTTGGAAAAATTATACAAGGCAGATCTTTCTAAATCCTGCAATTGAGAGGATTAAGGATTTAAATAAAACTCTTGCTAAATGCTTTCAAGGTCATTTCTGACTGTGTTAACAAGATGATGTGTATTACCTACATTTTCCTTAAATAGATGTTTCTCTCTAGTTTGATGAGATTTAGTTTCCATGCATAAATAAATTGTTTGGTTCCTCTGATCCTTGCTCTTACGACACACCAAATTCCATGCTCCAAGCATGCTAGATCTACTAAGAAATCATTTAACCTAAAAGGCATTTTGGGACTTATTGTTGTAGTTTAGGTGAGGACAAGACAATAGTTAGAAAGATTATTGCAAGAGAAGGTAGAAAAGCAGTTTGGGAAAGCTTCCATCAAATGAAGGTTTACTGAACTTCTAGTTAGCTTCTTTTTGATGAAATTTTTTACAGATTGTCTATTGTTCCATGTAAAGAAATTGCCACCAGATGGGATATTTGTAAGTTAAGCTTCATCAATACATTTTCCAATTATAAGCAAGGAATGCTAGCAAATCTAGTACCTTCTGCTTCTTCAATTTTTAGGTTGGAATTAAAGTCCTAAAAGAGGATCCATGGATTTCTAATGCAAACAACAATATCTTTAATTTGATTCCAAACAAAAGCCCTATAATAAGAGTTATTAAAAGCATAGATGAGGGAAATAAAGATTCGTTGTGTTAAGAACCTTATGGAGACTTGTAGATGAATAATTTGATCTCATGTCATTTTTGTGCATACTTTCAGAATATTAGAGTCATATAGAACAATTATTTTTCCATTAGAATGGTGAATATGATTAGTAATTTCTTTCCATTATCCTAGAAAGTATTTCCATAAGTTGTAATATCCCTCTCTCATATGAGTTTCCAAAATGTCAGTTATCACCACTTTATTCTGTAAAATCATATTTCTAATCAAAAGTTTTTTGCTAGGAGCATTTACTCCTCTAACATTCTAAGATAATATATTAATATGGAAAGCACCCCAGATAGGGACTTCTTTTTTCTATTGGATCTCCTTCTAGTGATAGTTTCAAATTCTTACATAGTGTTTTCATGTTGATGCTTCTGTTTACTAGGAGTGCCAACTATAATACTTTCAGGAGTTATTAGTTCAGGTCTCTCCTCGATGGAAGTTGAGATTGAGGAACCATTACCTCTCTTTTCTTCACCCTTTGGATATGCATATGAGGCTACATTGTTCATTACTTCTTTGTTTGCTACTTCCTCATCCACAGGTGAGTAGTTTTCCTTAGTAAAAACATGATGATTAGCATTGATCTTTATTAGTTTTTGATGACTTCATGTTTTAAAGATTCTTCCAGTTGGTCTCTAAGGTTGGTTCTTTTCAAGTTGAGGTTTCCATACATAAGAAATCTTCAATTGATCCTCCACGGGCTCCATACTTTTATTTAGCCTGATGAATACAATCACCTCTAGTAAATCAGACATGGAAGTAACCAAGATACAAATCCTTTGCAAAGTTAATTCGTCTGATCTCAGTTGTGGCTTGATCTATGGAAATGGGCTTGCCAATGTAACGTGCAAGATTACTAAGACCATTAATAGTCCAATACTCAAGAGGGACATTATGAAGACTAATCTATATAGGAATGTTTTCCTATTTAATTTCCTCCAATTTCTATCCATGTCTCCATAACTGAAGCAGATGTGGCTTGTTGTAAACATGTCAAAGTCCAATTTGAACCACTTTTTTAGCTTCTTTAGAGCTTGCAAATTTAAAATGAACACATCCTTATTATTCACAAGCACATTCTGTAAATCATGTTGCTTCCAGTTGTTCATTGCCCATGACTTCATGACTAAAAAGGCTATCCTTTTTATCTAGGAAAAAACCAAGAATGGTGGACTTCCATCTATCTACACCAAATTTTAGAAGCTCTATAAGGGGACACAATACTTTTTTTGGAAGTTTCTCTTGGAGGACAGTAAGATAATTTCAAATCAGGTCTAGCATCAGCAGCTACTAGAACCCATGTTTTTCTAATAGGAATTGAGTTTGTGTCTGAAGGTTGTGCATTAAAAATAGAAGAACTAGGATGCTCCTTAGAGGTATATAGCTTAGAAAGAAGACTAGGAAGGTTTAAGTTTAGGGTCAGGAAAGCAACAGTGTCCGTAGGATTGAGTTAAGGATTGGTAATTAATAAAAAGGTAAGCAAGCTAAAGAATGCACAGAAGGGTGGAGGGCAATGTAGTACAGAAGAAGCAGCTAAATGTTCAAGGTGATGAAGATAATTGAAGGGAGTAAACATATAAGAAATATAAAGAGAAGTCAGTGAAAATAAAAGCAATAAATGAGAGTAACAAGTACAAAAAGGTGTTGAAAGAGCTAAGTTCAACAACAAAGGAAGGTAGTAGTTAAAAGGGTGTGAAAGGATCAGAAGAGGGGTAGCCATTGAAGTAGTGACAAGGGCATGAACAATGTCCTACAAGGAAAAGCAAAGGGAATCAATTTAAATCACCATTAACTTAAATCAATAGTCATTCTCGGAAAAATCAATAAATCAATTAAAGAAATCAAGGTTGTCCATCATCTACTCAATTGGATTTTTCATTTAGTTAGCTATTTAGATTTTTGCACTAAATTATAAATCAATTCAATTCAATCCAACAATCCTTCAGAGTTCAACTTAATCCATATAATTTAGCTCAATATACAACGTAGACATAGATGAGTAAAAAACTATGGTTTTCAAATATTTTAATAACTTCAATTAACATAAAAATAAATATATTTATTATCAAAGCAACCAATAAGCATTAAAGGCATGTTTGAAAAGTCACATAACATTTTTAACGTAAAAGTAACATTTTGTTTTACAATTTAGTTATTATTTAAGTGGGACAGTCAACTAGTGTTGATGTGGTCACTTAAGAGCCAATAAGCTCATAATTGGAGTGCCGTATGTTATATGAAAGAACATAATTATAGATAGCAAAATTGACCCACCCAACCTAACTTAACCTAATCGGAGTCAATATGTCAAGTCTGAGTTGATTAGACTTTATATTAACTTGGGCTTAGAGGGTCTAACTCAATCTAACTTGAGCAACTTGAACTAGCTTAACCCAGTTTAACCAAAATGACATTGTTTTGTCCTAACTCAACTAGTCTGTGATTTATGGAGACGGAACGGAACAAAAATTTGGAGACGGAACGAAACAAAAACTGGAGACAGTGAGCTGTTTGGTTGTG
>JANQAP020000200.1:2013794-2028926 GCA_026874005.2 Erythroxylum coriaceum
ACGTCAGAACATAGAGGACACGTCATCACATAGAAGATAGAACACAGAGGAAAGGATGAGTAGAGATTAGAAGTATCATCTGTGATGACGTCAGAACATAGAGGACACATCATCACACAGAGGATAGAACACAGAGGTTAGACCACAGACGATAAGTGGTCAACACAGAAGATAAAAATCAAGCACAGAGGATAGACCACAGACGATACATGGTCAATCTAGAAGATAAAAGTCAACCATAGAGGATAGAACACAGAGGATAGATCATGGGCTAAGGATAATAAGAAGGAGTTAAGAAGTTATATGAATTGAAGAATATCGTCTGTGTTACTGTTCACGGACTTCCTTTGTGGTACTGTTCACAGACATCGTCTGTGTTACTGTTCATGCTATCGTCTGGGTTACTGTTCATAGTTATCTTCTGTCCTCTTTTTGACCGCCCAAAAGTTACAATTGGCCTTCGAGGTCCTCATGAAAGTTGTAGCTCTCGAAGTCCTCTATCAAACTATCCAAAGAAACCCTGAATTGTATGTCTATAGCAAAAGATATGCTAACAGCCCCGAAGCATGTATATATGTAAAGTGTGGACTCGCCAACGCTGTTCCTTGAGGTATTCGGGTTGAAATGGATAAATGGATAGTCGAAAAGCAGAGCTCAACTAAAAAGGAGAGTTTTGAATGCAAGTATGGGTGATGAATGTGTGTTATAAATATGCGACAGTTGGGGTATCAGAGAAAAGAAGATAAACCGATAATGGTCAAGGTGTTGGAAATAAGCTCACGTATTGCGATATTCTGCATGGTTACGATAGTCTGCATGGAAGTCTATTATGATATTCTGCATGGAAGTCGGGGTTCAAGAACTGGTCCTGACAAATTTGCTCTATAAAGAAGGTAAATTTAAGCTAAAGGAAGATGTAAATATAGTTTTCTTGAATTTAGAAAGAAATAAGACTAAATGTATAATAATGTATGATAATTTCTGGTTTGATTTTTGATACATGAAAGACCATGATTTGTGAGCTATCAAATGAATAATTTTGAGCTAGATTTGGAGTATAATTCAGGTCTAAATGAGGATGCATAAATGAGCATGAATTTTGGAAAATTGGAAGGGTAAATGATGCGTTTAAGTTTGATAAATTCGTGCAGAATTAGGAGAAAACATGTAGTGCACGATCGTGGCCTTCAGGTACACGATCTTGGCCTAGTAAATTGTGTTTTGTCACAATAGTGGTAGAGTCCCCATGATCATGGCCTATTGCATAAGGTTTTGTCACGAACGTGGCAAGATCCACCATGATCGTGTGATAGCATAAAGAGTGAAATGTTGTCTTTTAAGTGATGTTTGAAACAACTAATGATAAGGTACTTTCCTATGATGCATTTAGGTTTGAAATGAACTAGTTTGATGATTGATTGATGAATTTAAATTAAACAAGTTAATTGAGGTGTAAACCTAAGTGCAAACAAGACATATCCAAGTGACAATGTTTGAATAATCATAAATTATGATTAAGGAAACATACTCGGTAAAGTCATTGAGTATGCATTAAACATGGCACATATATATATGTGCATGATTGAATATCTACTTGATTGATCGACTTTGTAATATGAATTATGCGTGAATTATATGATTTTAGACACTCAAGTTGAACACCATCATCTAGACATTGTCAGATCATCCAAGCAATAGCGTAATTTGGGGCGTACTGTGAGTAACCTAGATGTTTTCACTATGATTGATATATTTCTGTTTAACTCCCAGTTATTAATGATCTTATTGTGGTAATTTCGAAAATTAATAGTTCGAGGAGTTTGATATTTGGGAATGCATTGGGAGTGTTCTGTTTGCATATGATTTTAAAAGATATCTGTATACTCAACAAAAAGTTGATTGCCGGACTTAGGTCCGATGAATATGTGAATTTGACTATGCATTATGAATAAATGTTATTGATGGCATATTTTGTGATTTGATGCATCACATTAACGTGCATGATCATATAAAGGCATTGTGACCGGAGTAGCCAATTTAAAAAAGCTTAAAGATTATAAATGTGCACATAGAGCCATTAGCTTCGTGATTAATGAGCCCAGTATCCACAATAGGTACGAGATAATATTTGAAATGAGCTTGATATCTATAAGGGATATGAGACAGTGAAAGGCGATCGATCACAACAAAATAATAATGAAAGTGGAGTCTCATATGCATATACATTTGTACATATATGATAGTGAAAATATTTATGAATTGTGATGATGTTATGATATGCCATATTTGTGTACATTTGATAATATGATTGAATTCTTCTGATGAGATTATATGAAATAAGTGTAATCCATGATGAATTGTTGAGTAGGAAAACATTGTGCATTTGGTGTATATTTGAAATGTTTGATGTTCTGAATGAGTGAGCACATCAAGGATGGTTCACTCACTGAGTTTGCAAAAACTCATTAAAATTGCAATGTGACTTTTAAGGTACGAGAGAGGAGACCTAGTTCCTAAGACACTGTAAAAGAACGTTTTGGATTAAGAAATGGCTCAAAGGTCTGGTCAGCTGACATCTGAGGAGTTGTAGTTTGTGTTTATATAGTTATTCATGTCTTGTAGAACTTTTGTAAAAAGAGTAGTAAACTCTCAAATGTTTTGGTAATGTAAATATTGTTTTAATGACTACAGTGAAAATTATATTGGTAAATGAAATGAGAAGTTTATGTTAGTAAATGAAATGAGGAGTTGAGAGTTTAAGTATTATAATATTTTACATGATGCCATATAAGTGAAAGTGATTTCTCTAACATGCCATTATTATAGGGTATGCTCTGGAATGTCCTTTGGATGATTGGGTAGATACTCTATAGTAGTGTGGTGTTACAATTTTTAGTATCAGAGCATGGTTTGGCAACCATAAGGATATATAAGAGCATTTAGATATGTGATATAGAGAGACTTGTATAGTGAGAGACTCGTATAGTGATCATAATTATTTTTGTTATAGGTCATCCACTATAAGAGATCAAGTTTGAACGTCAACTGACTTAGAGTTTGTAGGAGCCAATAGAGAGTCTCCTATACTTGAGTTTGCACAAATGCCTCCAAGAATTTTTTAGAAGAGAGAGAGGAGGTATGATAAGCTTAAGAAGTCGAGGGCTGTGGACTTCTACAGAAGTACAGACCCTGCTGAGGTAGAAGGTTGGCTAGAAAGAGCAGAAAGAGTGTTTGATCAGATGGACTACGAGTCTAATGAGAAGTTTGACTATGCGGTCTCATTGCTACAAGTTCTAGCATCTTAGTGGTGGAAGACTGTTTCAGGCAGTGCCACCAGGCCTTGTAATTTAAATTTAGAAGATTTTCTGAAGCTGTTTAGAGAGAATTACACACCGAAGATTTATCTGAAACGGAAGATGAAAGAGTTTTTGGATCTGAAACAAGGTAGTCTCATCGTAGCAAAATATGAGATATGATTCAATGAATTAATGGGATATGCAACTACATTGAACCCAATTGAGGAGGACAAGTGTAGGAGGTTTTAAGATGGGTTGAATATGGAGATAAGGACAAGGTTAGCCATCACTAATCTGAGTAGTTTCACTGAACTAAAAACTACCTCAATCCGCATTGAACAATTACTAAAAGATGGTCAAAGTGAATACAAACAAGAATTCAGAGTGAAGAGATAGGGTGAATCTCAAGCTGATTCTAGCAAGAACTTTAGCAAACTCCAGAACAGATCGTTTCGAACCCAAACTAGATCGAGACAATCGAGGTTTAGTTTGAGAGGTGGTTATGTTTAGGCTAGTAGAGGTAAAGGATAAGTGTTAAGAGGGCAGTCACAACAGATGCCAAGTTGTGAGCACTGTGGTAAGAAACATGGTGGGGATGGAGGTTATCAGGAGCTTGTTTTTGTTATGGCTCTATTGAGCATCAGATTCGAGATTGTCCCAAGACTTTGGGACCACAGTCTGGAATGAGAGGAGGAATGGTGACTGAGACAATGGTCTAACAGAGTTGAGCTACTGGATCAGGACAGAGAGGCATAGGTAGAGGCAGAACACAATCATCAGGTCCTAGTGTCAAGACTGAGGTGAGGAGTAACCAACCGCAGTCTCAGGCCAGGATCTATGCCATCACCAGATAGGAGGAACAGAATTTCCCAGATGTGGTAGCAGGTGTGTTGAATGTCTTTAATTTTGAAGCATTTTTATTAGTAGATCCAGGATCTACACATTCATTCATCACAGTGCATCTGGCATCTAAACTACATTGTAAGATAGAAATGTTGAATTATGATCTAGAGGTAAGTACACCAGTAGGTAGTACTATAGTGATTGATGAGGTGTATAAAGGATGTAGCATTTAGATTGATTAGGCAGAATTGAAAATCGGTCTGATAATATTACAATTGAGGGAGATAAGCCTTATCTTAGGTATAGACTGGCTTACTGTATATAGGGATATGATGAACTATTATACTAAGGAAGTTATTCTTGAATCGCCCAATTAGCCGAGAGTAGTATTTCAAGGAGTTAGTCAAGCAGTGCCAACCATATTACTTGCATTCATTAGTGTTTTGAGACTAATTCGAGGTGGATGTGAGGCTTATCTGGCCCACGAAGTTGATACCTAGAATGAATAAACCATTCAAGATATTCCTATTGTTAGGGGTTTTCTGGATGTGCTTCCTAAGAAAGGGAAGCAGAGCTTACCATTAACCTTGTTCCAGGTATTGCTCCTATATTGATTCCTCCATATAGAATGGCATTTGTAGAATTGAAGGAACTTAATATCCAGTTGTAGGAGTTATTAGAAAAGGGTTTTATCAGGCTCAATGTGTCACCTTAGGGAGCTCCGATTGTGTTTGTAAAGAAGAAGGATGGGACTTTAAGGTTATATATTTATTACAGACAGTTGAATCGGGTGACAATAAAGAACAAGTATCCTCTACCAAGGATAGATGATTTACTTAATCAATTACAGGGAGCTCAGGTAATTACAAAGTTAGACTTGAGATCAGGATACTATCAGTCGAAGATAGTAGAGACTGATGTGCTAAAAGGTGCATTTAGGACTAGATATGACATTTTGAGTTTATGGTGATACCATTAGGGTTAACAAATGCTCCGTCAGCATTTATGGCTTTGATGAATAAGGTATTCTAACCTTATTTAGATCACTTTGTCATTGTGTTCATTGATAACATTTTGGTGTATTCGAAATGTAAAAAGGAACATGCTGAACATTTGAGACTAGTCCTACAGATAATGAGAGAGAAACAATTGTATGCTAAGTTCAGTAACTGTGAATTTTGACTTGATCAAGTAGTATTTTTGGGTCATATCATTTCTGGACAGGGCATTCAGGTAGACCTAAAGAAAGTAGAAGTAGTGATGAAGTGGGAAGCTCTGAGAAATGTGACTGAGATATGGAGTTTCCTTGGATTAGCCAGTTATTACAGAAGGTTTATCAAGGGGTTTTCACTGATCTTAGCCCTTTTGACAAAACTTTTGAGGAAGAATGTACCATTAAGATGGAATCATGAATGTTAGGGAAGTTTTGAGGAGCTTAAACATCGATTAACTATAGCACCACTGTTAGCTATTCCATCTGGATCTAGAGGTTATGTGGTGTATAGTGATGCTTCACACCAGGGGTTAGGATGTGTATAGTTGAGTTCTCACGAGTTTAATTATCCGGTACATGATTTAGAACTAGCTATTATAGTATTTGCTTTGAAGGTTTGAAGACACTATCTGTATGGTGAAATTTTTTAGGTATTCACTGATCATAAAAGTTTGAAGTATCTGTCGAGTCATAAAGAGTTAAATATGAGACAGAAGAGGTGGATAGAATTGTTAAAGATTATAATTGCACAATTGAGTATCATCCTGGTAAAGCTAATATGGTAGCTAATGCATTGAGTAGGAAATCCAATAACAGTTTGGCTCCAGAACATTTATCAAGGTTGCCTAACCTAGTTCAATTGAGAGCATTGGATGTTGAGTTGAATTTGGGGCAGAATGAGGCATTGATGGCTACATTGAAGCTGAGACCTGTATTGCATGAAAGAATCAGAAAAGATTAAGATAAAGATCCTGAGTTAGTGAAGTTAATTGAGAAGTTGAAAGTGAAACCGAATTCTAAATTTGAAGTGAGAAATGAGACGATGTGGTTGAAGCAGAGACTATGTGTACCCGATATGGATAATCTTAGAAAAGAGATTTTAGAAGAAACACATATAGCAGCCTATATTATGCATCCTAGTATTACTAAGATGTACATTACGTTGAAACAGCATTTCTGGTGGCCAGGGATGAAAAAGCAAGTGGCTGAGTATGTAGCTAAATGTCTAACTTGCCAACAGATTAAAGCAGAACATCAGGCTCCAGTTGGTAAGTTACAGTCATTTCCCATTCCGAAGTGGAAATAGGAGAGGATCATTATAGGATTTATAATGGGTTTACCTAGGACTCCAAGGCAACATGATGCCATATGGGTCATTATGGATAGATTAACCAAGTCATTTCATTTCTTACCTATGAGGGAAAATCTAACATTGGATTAGTTAGCTCAGAGATAAGTGAATGAGATAGTGAGGTTACATGGAGTTCCAGTGTCCATTATATTAGACAGGGATCCTAGATTTACCTTCAGATTTTGGGGTTGCTTGTAGACAGCTATGGGTACGAAGTTGAACTTCAGTACTGCATTTCATCCTCAAATAGATGGATAAAGTGAGAGAACTATTAAGACTATTGAGGATATGTTCAGAGCTTATGTTTTGGAGTTTCAAAGAGTATGGGATCGATATATGGCTCTGATTGAAGTTGCTTATAACAATCAGTATCACAGTAGCAACATTATGGCACCGTATTAGGTGTTATATGGTAGGAAGTGTCGTTTACCTTTGTATTAGGATGAAGAGGGTCTAAGAATTATTGAAGGGCCAGAATTGATTCAAGATATTATGGATAAGGTGAAATTGACTCGTAGTAGATTAAAGTGGCATAAGATCAACAAAAGAGTTATGTGGATTAGCACTGAAGAGATATGAAATATCAAGAGGGAGATAAGGTGTTTTTTAGAGTGTCACCTTAGTGAGGAGTGCTGAGGTTTAGTAAAAAGGGTAAGCTAAGCCCTAGATACATTGGTCTATATGAGATTATTGAGAGAGATGGACCATTAGCTTATAAGTTAGCCTTACCTGCTGAAATGGCTCACATACATAATGTGTTTCTTAGGAGATATCGGTCTGATCCTACATATGTGTTACCGGCTCAGGAAGTTAAAATTACAAGTAATTTGAGTTATGTTGAGGAACCGGTTAAGATAGTGGGTTATCAGAATAAACAATTATGAAACCGAGTGATTCTATTAGTTAAAGTCCTTTGGAAGAATCATTGGAGAGAAGAGGTTACATGGGAAATGGAAGAGTACATGAGGAGACAATACCCCTACCTATTTGATTAATCAGGTAAGAATTTTGAGGAAGAAATTTCTTAAGGAAGGAGAATTGTACTATCCAGTTTTTGAAACATATGTAGTGTTCAACCCTAGATCGTTACACATAAGTAAGAGCATTGGGAATTTATGAAAATGCATTACATTGACACACATAACATTAGCATACACACAAAAATTATAATTTGAACATATTACAAAAATAGCATATGCACTCAATTGACATGTCTCGGGGTATGAAAGATTTTAAAATGACTATGATATGAATTACGAATTGTTATGTCTTGAATTTTTGTTTGATTGGATTCCAGTTAGTAATTTGGAATTAAATGTTATTAATTGGGAGATTGATAAATTAATATGTACATTTGGATTAGGAAAAATGCTAAGTGGTAGAATAAAATGATACAGGAAAAATTAGGGTGATTAAGGCTATAATTGAGTGACATTTGGCATAGTTAAATGAGTGACAAATGGACTAGTCATTAAATGACTAATGGACCAATTATGGAGTGACAAGTGGATTAATAATTAGGCGACATGCGGACTAATTAATTGGTGATATATGGCAACTTAATAGGAGGATTAATAGCAGCTTATTAAGTAGACAAATGGGAGGCATGCCCTGTAACAAATGTCTTGCTTTAATAATGACACCTAGCACTTGTAGAAGAATGTTAAAGCAAAGAAAGTTTCTGCTGCTTTCTTCCTTGCTTCACCGCCAAAACTACTCCTAATTTGTCCCTGCATTTTGGTTAAACCCTAGCTCAAATTACTACACAAAAGTTAGACTGTAATCCCTCACAAAATAACCAAGAAACTAGCCTATTGTTATCTTCATCTTGCTACTGAAACTAGCACATTTTCACTTTGAGTTTGTGATGAATCTTGCATGAATTAAGGCTTAGTTTAATTTGAAGTTTTAAGCTGAATTGCAAGCTTAAAAATTAAGTAGCAATCTAATCATTATGGCATGTTTAATGGTATAAGAATAATGATTGAATTGGAATGAAATGAATGAGATGTTGATGATGAAATGTGCTGGAAATGTATTGAATGAACTAGGAAGTTTTCATGCTTGTTCTTAGTATGTGAAAATTGTGGATTATATAAGTTAATATATGGATGAATTGGACTAGAATTTGGTGAATAAAAAAGGTAAATTTAAGCTAAAATAAGATGTAAATATAGTTTTCTTGAATTTAGAAAGAACTAGGACTAAATGAATGATAATTTATGATACTTTCTGGTTTGATTTTTTATGCATGAAAGACCATAATTTGTGAGCTATCAAATGAATCATTTTAAGTTGGATTTAGAGTATAATTCAGTTCTAAATGAGGATGCATAAATGAGCATGAATTCTGGAAAATTGGAAGTGTAAATGATGTGTTTAAGTTTGATAAATTTGTGTAGAATTGGGAGAAAACATGTAGTGCACGATTGTGGCCTTTAGGTACACGATCATGGCCTGGTAAATTGGGTTTTGTCATGATAGTGGCAGAGTCCCGATCGTGGCCTATTGCATAAGGTTTGTCACGATCGTGGCAAGATCCACCACGATCGTAGGATAGCATAAAGAGTGAAATGTTGTCTTTAAAGTGATGTTTGAAACAACTAATAATAATGTAATATCTCGTTTTCCCATGCTAGGGGTTAGAACCTTAGAATTACTGTAAATGAGAAATAGCATTGAGAAATTAGGAAATGCATTTCATGTTCATACATAACATTAGCATGCACACATGTGATTTTGATTTTTTTACATATTATAAATACTGTACATGCACTCATTTGACATATTCTAGGGTATAAATGATTTTTAAAGTGATTATGATGTGAATAGTGAATATTATGTCTTGATTTTTGATTTAGTGAATTATAATATTAATTTAGAATTTTTGGTGATAATTGGGAAGTTTATGAGATTTTGTGTATTTTTGGACTAAGAAAAATGCCAAGTGGGAAAACAAATTGATAAAAGGTAGTAGAAATTAATGACATATGGCAATAGAAATAATTGATAAGCAGATTTAGGATTTATTGACATGTGGCATTAAAAATTAGGTGACAATTGAGGTAATGTCATTTCTCAAATGAGGTAATGTTATTTCATGTTTTTCTTAGTCTCTCGATTGACTTCTTTTTTTAATTGGCTCTCTCCATTCGTTCGATTTCTTGGTTTTCTTATCAACTTATTCTAATGTCTGTCCATTCATGATAGTTTCTCCACACATTTCAATTTATTCACACGTCTCAATTTTCTGAACATAACCATCAAACCAAACTTGTATCTTCTGAATATGCTAGTATATAGTACATTGTGAACCTAAGTTCCTTTAGCAATAGCAATAGTATTATCTCCAATTCAAGAATCCAATAACATAGTTGGATACTTTACAACAGATATAACACATGCACTCTCTATAATATATTCTTCTTTTTTTTGCAACTGAGTCTCATATCTATCTGACTCCAATATTCACTTCTAATTTGTTCAATAATCATTCATTCTTAGAAGTAAACCATTTGGTCTACTTGACCTAATTCGATTGAAGTCTTCTTTGAAAGAAGATTTCTTGCTACTTTCATCTATAGTTGTTCACGTAATCTTTATCAATCACCTATATTCATTGTTGCTTTCCAGTCATTCTTAATGCCTCAATAAGATAAATTTCAACTATTCATAACATCTCAATAAGATTAATTTCTATCATACTTTATATGATCATAATACTCTGTATAGTAAAGCTCAGTGAAGCAATATACATATCCATTTATTCTTATACTTTGGTACTTATCATCAAGATCATTACATCTTATCTAGAGATGTATTTCTAATAATTCACCAATTAATAACTTATGCTAAGGATACGTTAATCTCAATTGATTCTGGACAACACTTCTCCTTTTGCGCCTATCAAACTCATGGATCTGGCCACGATAGTGACAGAAACAAGTAATCTCAGCCACGATTGTGGGGATTATGCCACGATCATGCCCTTCTTTTTTTCCTCGAATCTATCACACATATTAACTTCATTTACACTCTTAATCTATCCCTAATTGATCATCTTAAACGCTTTCATGCATTACTCTGATTCATCTTAAAATTTTAACTATGAGGATTAAAAACTTAAAAGCATTCAATAAATCATGGATATCTTCCTATCTCATATCTAACTATATGATACATATGTGCTTCATGACATCATTTGTCAAGGTAATTACATTATCCAACATACATACAAAATAACAATTCAACTTAACCTAAGGGACTTTTATTTATCTCATTATCATTCATCTCATCTTCCAATTTACATCTTATATATGTATATTCTCAATCAATTCAGAATTATAGAAACATAGTCATCATGAAGTTCTGATCTTAATTCCATTGACATATTCTTACGCTAAATCATAACTCTTATCACATTAATCAAATAACCATTTCAAGTCTAATTTCAACCTCTCTAGGTTATAGAAAGAATTTGATTTTCTTTCAACCCTACTTATACACTTTAATTCTTGTCATTTATACTCATATCTCTACTTCTCTCAATCAATCCACAAAATATATATTCACATCAATATCATTTCATAGATACACAATCACAACACAATTATGATATCATACTTGATGATTAAGTCACAGTTATAAATGCTCTGAACCTTTATCTATCATATCAAACCATGTACTATTTTTCATTTCTAGATATCTACAAAATTCCATTTTCTCACATTCTGACAGATCATTAATCTTCTCATTACTTCTAACAACTCAATTCTTAACGAATGCTCATACGTGTGACTTATGTATATGCTACTCAGACTGGGGATCAGTTGCCACTACATGCTATGACATGTCTAAAATGCATGTATCTTGTCACATAGTTTGAAAAATGCCCATCTAAGATACTAAATCTTAGCTCTGATACCAAACTGTAGCACCTCAACTTCCTCCGAGCACGTATCTGTAAATCCTGAGGACAATTGGACACGTGCCCTGTGAAAGCAGTATACTAGAGCAGCCAAAAAATCAAACTCATTGAAAATTTTTCTCTCTTCAAACATCACACGCATATTACCAAAAACCACTAATCAAAATCTGGGCCCATTTTTCATAAACATCAAAGTCACAATTGTTATTATACTCATTAAGCAACCTCATTTACAAACATTTCCAATTTGGAAAGTCATTACAAAACAAAATTTATTCACATACAATGGTACAATATTTGCAGAATACATTCCTTAAGACAAAAGTAATAGAAAAACATATGCAAGACGCCAACTGATCCCGACCTTTATCTTTTGTCTGAATGCAGTGGTTAGACTCTAATTTGTCTAACTAGAGATCTCCCTGAGCCTGAAAAAAATGTTGCAATATTGGGTTGAGTTTTGCAAACTCAGTGAGTGGACCATCCTCGATGGCTCACTGGATCACATAACACATCAGTTCATGTAATCACGTAATTCACATCATTTCACTAATTATCATGTTGAATCATGTACAATTCATATTCACTTAATTCATATTTCACATTCAGAAATCATTCAGAATATGTATTTCAATCATTTAAATCATACATATCAAATGCATATGCAATGCTCATGAGGCTCACTTTCAATTATTATTATTGTGATCGAGTGCTTGTAAATGTCTCGTATCCATTGTGGATACCGAGCTCATTAATAACTATCCCTTATCCGTTGGAGATACAGGGCTTATTTTAATTAGTGAGCCAGAGGCTCTTACCACATTCTGATCTTTAAGCTCTTTTTCGGTGGCTACTCCGATCACAGCAGCCTTTATCTTTCATGCATTCATATAATGAAATGCACTATATTCATATATTTTCAAACAGTCACTAGTGCTCAATTTTTCTCATTAACATTCACATATATTCATCGGATCGATGTACGGCATTCAACAATAATGTTGAGAATCACTTATTTCAGTCCAATTCACATACAATGAAACTCCTCGGACTATTCATATCCGGAATTGTATCAATCACATTCACATTCAGTGGTAATTCAATACAGAAATTTAAAACAGAACAAACAATGAAAGTGAGACCATCTAGGTCAACTCACAAATGCTTCCTTTAGCTTATTGCCTTAAAGTCCCGGCAATGTCTGGAGGCAGTCGTTCGACGTGCTCCTCTATATGCAATCATATACATTTATATGTCACTCATGTGCATTTTCATAAGAATAATCAATCATAAATACATTTATGAATGTATCATATATCATGCATGTTCAATGATAATTTCTCAGGTATTTTTCTTCAATACTCTTTATAAACAATTTACAACACCTTCCAAACATTCTTTAGTCTCTAATACCCTTTACTCACTTTAATCCCCTTATTCAATATCATCTACATTCATTTAGGTTCTCATTAAACCTACATACCTCATATGGTAACATCCTTACTTGAATTAGGTTGAAAAACATCCAAACAAACACCCTTTAATATAGCCTTACCTGCACAATCGTGACTTTCATGACTTTTATTAGAAGATGCACGATCGTGCTTCTCCTCCAACCTACAGTATTTTCTTCTTTGTTTCTTGCCATTTTTGACCTAGAAACAGTAGTTTTTAGGCAACACTTTCTCTAATCAAATGTTTCTCTATGTCTTACGTTTCTAATGACATCAAATTCATGCATTTTGGTTCAGTATCCTGCAAGTTATAATCAAAATACTCCATACTATTCTCATACCTAGACAGAATACAATTCTCAACTTCAAGCCAAATTTCAAGACTCTTAAGGACATATTTCAAATTCAATTCCTCAATGAAAAATGTATCCATATGTGTCTAGTTTACACCAAATCACAATCCATCTAATTTGGATATTCACAGATCAAGTTATGTCCTAAATACAGACACATGTTTAGAAAAACACTGCATATAGTGTACTCCAGCATAATTCATTGCCAAAGTTCTATCATTTCTCTATCATTTCAAGTTGTTGGTTCAGTAAAACCCAATTTTTCAGTCCAGAATTCTCTAGTTATAATTCACAATTTCATGAATAATCATAACCCAAAACAAAACCTAATTTATACTTTTACATATTTTAATTTCTGCATTTTCCCTACTCTTCATTTAACTCCAATCATCACAATCCTGCACCTTGTTAATCATATACGAATTTGCTTCTTCCTTCACCACCCACACATGCATCCACACCATTCACGCATGTATCAATCCACAGGCATGAAAACATACACCACTCATCCATGTATCCATTTTACAAACATTAAAACTTCATCTTAATATCATTTACACTACCCATACAACTTTAAGCATAACTTACTTGTCTTAAGCTTCACTCTCTTTAGTAAAATTCCAGAAGGGGGGCTGAACAAAAAGAGAGATTTTGGTGGATGGAAAACACAAGGATTCAGCAACAATCAAAAGCCCCTAAATAGTTGAAGACTTTGCAAGGTGTATTATGCAAACACCAAAGACATAGGAACAAACTAGGATTTGGTGATGGATAAGCAAGAAGGGAGGTTTTTGGTGATGGAGAATTTCGGTGAAGCATAAGAGAGCTGCAAAAATCTTCCTTTCCTTACAAAAAACGTGACTTAGGTGGCTTAACTTACCTTTGCCATATGTCTTTAATGCATGTCTTGCATTTGTCATCATGTGAAGCTACCAAATGTCACTTAGCTATTGCTCCACTTGTCACATAGTAATTGATCCATTTTTCACTCCATAATTAGTCCATTTGTTAATAATTCTATTTTTCTTTTATTTCTATATTTTTTCCCTAGTCTAAAATACCACAAATTTTCGATAAATTTTCAAAATATCCAAAATGTCTCCAAAAATGCGAAATTAACTCTAATACACACCAATTCAAATTTCAAAATAATTAATCTATAATTCACACTTTAAGCACATTAAAAATCACTTATACCCAGAAAATGTCAATGAATGCATGTACAATTGTTTTCATGAGTGATAACATTATTCACGTGTGTGTGTATGCCATATAGTGCATGAAATGCACTTCCAAATTTTCAATAAACTCTCATATATAGTATCCTAGGGTTATAACCTTAATTACAAGATAATGGGATGTTACAAAATACACCAAATTAGAGTGACTTGTCCTCATGTGATTCAACAATTGCACAAATCAGAAATTACCATGTCAAAACCCTACCTATGATCGTGGGGTACCCTCCCATGATCGTGACAGAAGCCATTGCATCTGTCCACAGACGTGGAGTGAGTGACACAATCGTGACCTACCTTTTTCCTACACTTTTCCAAATTCTCACACCTTGATACCAAATTCAAAACACCTTTATAATAGTCTACTAGTTATACCTTAATTGTTCACCAATTATACTTCAATTACTTGTCTTAAGCTTCACTCTCTTTAGTAAAATTCTAGAAATTGGGGGGGAGGGTGAACAAAATGAGAGATTTTGGTGGATGGAAAAACACAAGGATTTAGCAACAATCAAACAAAATGAGAGATTTTGGTGGATGGAAAAACACAAGGATTCATCAACAATCGAAAGCCCCCAAATAGTTGAAGACTTTGCAAAGTGTATTAAGCAAACACCAAAGACATATGAACAAGCTAGGATTCGGTGATGGATAAGCAAGAAGGGAGGTTTTTGGT
>JANQAP020000200.1:2036414-2082578 GCA_026874005.2 Erythroxylum coriaceum
GAAATCTCTTATCCACTTAAAACGCCAAAACACAAGTACGAACTTCTCCACATTTCTCATTTATTAGTTCTAGTCTTCTAAGAACAGTTCGGGGTCCAACAGTTTTTATCCTGGGATCTTATTACTCTATATATCATTAAAGACTCTTTTAATGATACATAATTGCTTTGGCCAGAGACTCCCGAGTAATGACCTCGACAGGCTGTGGGTATCATCTCCTTCTATCAAGAGTGGTGAATTCTTTATTGGCTACCCAATTACCTTTGAATACCAATAGTTGCACCTAATCACCACCCTATGGGCAACCTTATCTTGAGGCAACAAGGAATGGTGTCAATGTTGGCCCCCAATTTTTTTTATTTATTAAGCATGATTTAATGAATTATAAGCTGTTGATAGATTAATTTTAGAGTTAATTTGTTATGACAAGGTTAGTAGGATTTTATGACAAGGGTAAATTGAAGGAATTAAAGTATTAATGTTGTAAGATTATATGAGGGCATTTTTTGCAAGACACTTAAGGTTAAAAGGCTATAAGGCTTAAATGAAGGGCAAAGTGGACCTTTCACATCCATTAAGAGTATAAATTAAAGGAAGAAGAATTATAAAGTGAAGAGAGAAAGAAGAGAGTGTCGTGGAAGGAGAGGGAGAGAAGAGAAAAGATAGGGTTTGTGAAGATCTTGAAGATTTTGAAGCTTCAACAAGTAAGTATAAGCATGAACCTTTTTTAATTGTCAGATGAAGCATATTTAGTAATAATTAGACGTGAAAATGAAGTTAAATATAGGTAGGAAGTTGTTGATGAATGGTATATGAAAATGTTTTGATCTTTTTGGTCAATGAACAAGTATAGCTTATGAATTGGCTTGTAAATGATATTGAGTTGAAATGAAGTTGAAAATGAAGTAGAAGAGATGGTTTAGGTTTAAGATGGGATTTATGTGAAAGGTGGGAAGTTAAAATTTGGATAATGAAACATGTTCTGCGTATGTTTCTGTCAAAGTTCGCCATGACCAACTTTCCTTGGTTCGCCACGGCCAACTTGAAGGATGAAGTTCGCCGCAGTCAACTTTTCTTGGTTCGCTGCGACGAACTTGTAAGTTTTTCACGAACTTTTCTGGGTCGCCGCGGCGAACTTTCTAGTACAAAGCATGTTTTGGTATTTTGGGTATAACCTTTTTTGTAGTAATCCAAATGGAGTAATTTTTAATTTGGAATAAACTAGAGACATAGGGCTACAAATTGTACGAAGGAATTGAGTCTAAATTTAGTTTCTAAGCATTTCAATTTTAGGATGGAAGTTGGATATAGAATTTTGTTTTAGCATGAGAAAGAGTTTGAATTGTTAAGGTATGATTTTCCGATTTCTAAACCGAATTGAATGGAATTTTGGTTATTGTTTAAGGAAATCAAGTGAGTCAAGAGAGGCAAGAGGAGCAAGAGCAAAAACATTCCTAAGCAAGTCTATAAGCAAGAAATTCAAGGTGGGTACATGTTTATAATAGAGTAAATAAGCCACTCATTGTTTTCTTTAAATCAAGGAAGTTTAATGGTTTCAATTGCATCATAGATGTTGCATTTATTTTCTCTTGGTTGGATTATGAAATTGTTATATGTTTGCTACATGAATTGTGTTGATGATTTATGAAAAGATTTTGAAAATGTTTCTTTTTGAAAAGATGCAAGTTTATGAAATCATGTTTTCGAAATACTTCATGTCTATGAAAAGTAAGTTTTCAAGAATTGCCATTTTAGGCAACAAGTTTACAAGTCATGAATTATGTGTTATGTGGGTTTGTGTTGGTCCCCTAAGTTCCGTCACGTGCATATTGACTAAGTAAAGGCTTCTCCCGCCTGCCCGCTAGTGGCATGGAGCTCCTTCATAGACTCCTTTAAGTTCACGGCTACACAAGACCCTTCTGG
Source organism: Erythroxylum coriaceum (assembly GCA_026874005.2). Lineage (NCBI taxonomy): Eukaryota > Viridiplantae > Streptophyta > Magnoliopsida > Malpighiales > Erythroxylaceae > Erythroxylum > Erythroxylum coriaceum. The sequence continues at coordinate 2,038,338 of JANQAP020000200.1, forward strand.
GAATTGTGTAGTACGTTCTGTTTTAGATCCACCCGAACCATTCTAATGTGCTTATGTGCTTTTGAAATGTTAGCAAGTTTGATGCATACATGATTTATAATTGCTTATGAACTGTTTGATAAAGTGAGAATTTTGAGAAATAATTGTTGGGTGATTTTTCATGCAAAATTATTATGGTTTCCAAAAAGGTATACTGACAATGAATTTTGAAAACAGTTTTTACTTGTTTCTCGATTATAAAATTGTTACCCACGAGCTTCAACCTTACCCCCTTCCACTCCGTGCCATCTTCAGGTAAAGAACATGAGATCGAGTGAAAGAGGGTCAAAGCATCGCTTCAAGTTGCATATTTTTGTATTTTATGCTAGATTTTGTAACAATGAGGCTTTTAGTTACATTTCAAATATTATTAGTTCAAGTATCTTATGTATTTTGGGATTATGAGATATGGATGTATTGTGGTTTGAAATGTCATTACGGCTTTGTAAAAACTTTTATCTTTTGATGTTAATGAATTATGAATTATGTATGGATGCCATTGAGTGAAAATGTGAACTTGCGCATGGATAAGGTTGAGTTGAAATTAGGGATACTTGAGGAAGTAATTGATTTGAGATGATGAATTTTTAGACAGGCATTGTAGTTACATATAAGTAAGAAGTGTTATGGTATAAAGCATGAAGATGAATCAATAATGGTTAAGGTATTTTTCATTGGATTACGCCCACGTTTTATGATATTCTGGATAGTTGGGCTCCAAAAATAGGGTCCAATAGTTAAAGCATAGGATTAGTATCCAATATATCCCTGAGCACCTCAAGTCTAAGGATATTTGCACCATCGTTATAATGAGATTAATCATTGACATTTGATAGATCATCTATATGATAATCTCATAGTGGGTCATCCGATGTACTTATTACTCTTAGTAAGCATCCACATCTTAACTCTAAATATCTCATGTTTACAGTTTATAAGATCGACTGCTTGTTCAAATCAAGGAGTATAACATGTGCTAGTTTATCCAGATTAACAATGTCCTATCTCATTAATCCTATGGCTAGGGATAATTTAGATACTAACATAATTGCACATGATAAGAATCTCATTATCATTATCTCATCATGATTTCCTTCATGCTATGTTTTATATCATGGACTTCATTAATTTGATTTAAGAACGACATCAATTCATAAATAAATGAACATCAAATTAATGAAAATTGCCTTTCCCTTCAATAATCAAAATAAAGTTTGTACAAAAGTGCTAAAGGTGATTGTCTTTAGAGCACTACTCTAACAAATGATGCATAATGTAAACGCCTCTTAATCTTTTGAATTATTGAATAATATCTTGATTTTATCATCTTTATATATTTATATGCATTGGTGATAGTTAGCATATATATCTGTTTTTTTATATTGAAACAAGATGGTTAACTCTCTAAAATAAGTAATTATCCTTTTAGGCATTGTTGCGGGCGAGCAAAAGATGAGACACTTATATTGTAACCTTGACTAGATGTCAAGATGAGATCTAATAGTTAGATCATATATGGAGCACCCACAATCCATATATGCTTTTTTTTTTAAGCTAGATGTGATATCTTTAGTATATTTGATTAAATTAAAGAACATAGAAGGATCTCTAGTAAGGAACTTGAACAACAACTTGACTTCGTACAATATCTTGTTTGATGTATTGTAGCATACATTCATACGCATGTGCTTTGCGATCATAAAAGGAAGTGAGTGAATGAATCCTTGCTTCATCAGTGTGTAAGTCCTTAAAGACATTTCATTGGTCTTGTAATATATTCCCTTATGACTTTAGACTATGTTAAGAGGTTGATGGTTAATGTAAGCTACTTTGGTATGTTGCCGATAGTTATGAGTGATTCAACCCTATGGAGCATTAATGGAAAAGCTATTGATTTGAAAACCAATTGACATTAGGACAAAGGAAGAATATTTGAATTATATTCATGTACTATACTTATTTGTCGACGGGTTATGGCACTTTTAAAAACTTGACATAATTATAAGTATAATACGCAAAGTGTGGAGGTATAAATATGCTTTGTGAGGGATTGTAGATACTTTACCTAACATATTCAAATAGTTCTGGGGTATATTGAGTCTTTAATTAATGTTCTCTATATTTAAGGGTTGATGTCTTCATACTGGCCTTGATTGGTTTCTACTATAGTGCTCTTAAATTTCGATAGACTTAATAGTCACACCATTCATTTGTTTATATGATTAAGTTCAATAACAATGTTAAGGGACAGAATATGCAACATCTTCCTCATCATGTGTGAGTGGGAGATGTTGGCATATATGATTGATGGTTATCTGCCCATGATGATAACCAATATTCAAATTCAAATTCTAGGATGAGGTAACTGTTGTTAGTTACCATAGGATAAAACATGTTATCCCAATCATTCCTATCTCCTTAATTGCCTGATCAGTTTTTCCTCTATAAGTACGTATAAAACGTACCTAAAAAAAACAATTGAGTGACTGACTAAAAACAAATTCTGAAAGTGACTGAGTGACAGGTTATTAGATAATCAAGATCTTTCATTGTTAATTGAGCAAAGACACTTGAATCGGTGGAATCAAGTTGAAACTCTTGTAGATTCAACGTACCGTGAGTCAGGAACGTAGTAAAAGAATCCTCCTTTTATTGCTTTCACTGTTTACAGTAAGTTTCTATATAAACCTTCAACATCAAAAAATGTGGGTTAGAGATTGCTATTCGTATACTTATGAAGATCAACTAGTCATAACCTAATAGTGGGTGTTAAATGATACTAATGAATTACTTAACTTTAAGATTTTTTGCGTTTAGTTCTAGGATCAAAGATTTGATGATTTATCATCTGTTCTTTAAAAACTCCTCTCAAAGACATATGAGACCAAATGGTAAAATATTTTTAGTGTTTTGTTTCCAACGACCAAGTTAGTGAAATGTAGAGAGAAGAATGTAATACTACTAAGAGAAAAATGGTGGGTAAGAAGTGATTTCATTTCTAGGAATAATGATTATTTTTATTGTGACATTTGTGCTTGTCTAATATAATGGTTTGAGACTCTTAACTTTGCGGCCTTTTTATTGGTCTTTGTAACAATTATATACATACCATTTTTGCATGATTAATGAATAAATAGAAATTAATACGATTTTAGATTGTGTTTTATGGTATCATTAAACAAATATAACAAACAACCTCTCTTCCATAACCAAACGTGGAAGTTGGATTCGGAAGACAACGGAGAGCTGACATTATATTGACTAATTTTTTGACCACGTAACAAGTAGAGACTAGACACACTGTAAATTCAATAACTCAGTTTCTTCGCCTGTGTGCATTATATCAGGAATCACACATATTAAACAATAACAAAGTCATTCATTCAGTTTCTTCAAATTTCAATTATTATTCTCTATTCTATTATCTCACACATTGAGAAATTAGCTAGTGCAAGAAATTCATATTTTCCTTTTTATTGAAACGTTCACTTACATTATGTATTTACAATGTTACAGCAAGGATTTTAAGCATAAATTATAGTATCGAATCAGATATGCGTTTATTGATTATATCACTTTATTTGGATATTAATTAAATTCTAAAAATTACTCAGAAGAAAATTATTTTTTTGGATTAAAATCTAATTGAATAGATAAAATCATCACTTGAATTTGAAATAATAACTTATATAGGTAATTTAAAATTTTAATTACTCTTTGACAATTCAATGAAATTAATTTGGTGAAATTAACCTATTAATGATTTATAAATGATGAGTTTATTTAATTAGAATTTTGTAGTTCTCATATTTTTTTAATAACTAGTGTGACTAACATTCGAATAAATTTCAATGTTATATATCTATTAAGAATAGATAACATCTCCACTAATGTAGCAATCCTTAAATAGATATAGTATGCTATACCCAAAGTTATATCTCACATTTTTTGTTTTCTTTGATCTCATTTACTTTTATCGTGTCATAAATGTATTTAGTTCTTTTACTAAAAGACAATGACTACCTTTGAATATCTTTTTCTTATGTGAGGAAAAAATAAAAATAACCTTCCTCCATTCTAAAATCTATTAAATTAAACTTAATTTACTTTCACACAATTGTTTCATATGATTATATTATACATGATCTTCTAGTAACATTTTAAAGTATTAAACTTTAGAGTTAATTTTTAAGAATTAGACAAGTGTGTAAGCTTTCTATGAGGCTCATTTGACCTCTTGGGTCCATATAATGTAAGCTGAGATCTTATAACTTATATTAACCCCTTTTAATGGTCATTTTTTGCGCACATAGCAAAATTCATGTGTTATAGAATGCCTTTTCATTTAGACCATACGTCTTTTATTCTTATAATACTATGCAGATATTTTTAAAATAAATAAAGGATCATTCATTGAGATGTGAAGCAATTATTGTCTTACGAAAGAAATAATGTACCAACATATTAATGTCTTATTATGCATACTTAGATTAAATAAACAGATTTCATTTATTTATGAAATCAAAAGGTCACCCAAGTTTTCAATGATCATTCATATAACAATTAAATGCCAATTATCATACTCAAATAGAGTTTCATAATTAAAATATCAAGCTTGCGTATAAATAAATGAACATAATGCATGTAGTTCAGTATAACTTATTTAGTTTAATATAAAATGATCATTTTATATATATCACCTAAATGTAATGAATCTTACATGGAATAAAGTTAACTAGTTTACATGATAAGGCCTTTTAAGCTCGATATGCAATAACTTTAATTATTTTCATCATGAAGCCTATAAGGTATAAAGTCATGATCAATTTCCATTTTTTTGGTGTCCTATCATAAACATCATCACAAACCAACTATATCTTTTCATATTAGATGCATTTAAATTCTAAAGCATGCGTAATATTTCACCTTTTGATTATAGCAATGTTGAGAGTAAAGTCATGTAGTTTACTTCAATATCTGCAGAAGCGAAATAACCTCTGAAATATTAATTGTAATAAGTGTGTTAGGTCATCTGTAGGGAATAATCACATTTGGAATGAACACGCTAACATGATCATAAAACATCTCATATGTTACACAATTTATAGAAATCTAGGTGTCCTTATTATGATAGGCATTTTTTAAAAATAAAATTTCAAGAATTTAAGGCTTGTTAATTACTTGCAAAACCCAGAAAACATAAAATAAGAAAATTATTTGAATAACATAATAATGAGCTCATGCTCATAATCAAATGAATTATGATCATTTTAGTTAACTTAAAATCCCATTTCCAATTATTATTGAACTAATTGAATTAAATTATGAATTTTAATTCAATTAGAAACTTGTTCTAAATTATTATTATACTAATTACATCAATAATTTTAATTCAGTTAAAAACTCGTAATTCATGTGAATTAGAAACTTATTTTTGATTAAATTTTCTTATTTAACTCGTAGCAAAAGTGTCAAATTAGATCCTAATGTTTTAACCAAAATTCAATTTAAATCTTAACATTTTAACACATACCGAAAGAAACCTAACAGTTTACAAACATTTAAAAGCACTTAGATAAGAATTCCTTCCCATGTTTAAAGAAATCTTATAGAATTGTTGGTAATTTGTCTCTGACTCTAATACAAATTAACAACTGCACCACACTTTTCTTAGGCTTACAATTCCATGCTAGGTTTGTAGTGACCATCTCAACCATCTAACACTAGAGTGTTTAAATATATTTGGCATCTTATACTCATTTTCTTTAACTGAATTTAGTGATATTTATAACAATGTTCCTTGATTTTGGCCTCCTTTATTTTCTTTCCTTTATTAATGTTCTATTATCTTTTCCAACCCATAGTTTGCAATCTTCAGTTCACCATCATTGAATAGTAACCAATTGTGAAGCTTTATGTCACTGGTTGATGAGATTTTAAACTACAAGTGCATGGTATAACTATAGCTAGCCCTAGCAAGTACTAGTCGATCCTACAAGGATTAAAAGAACTAGAAATAGTATCTTTTTTAATATCAAATCATAGAGTAAGATAATTTAATTTAATACTAAAATAAACTAAAACTTAACAAAATAATGAATCAATACAAATATAATACAAAGATTAACCCAATATCAAATAACTAGTACCTAGGTAATGAATCCCCCTAAATTATCTTAAATATTAACAATTTATCATGAAATTTAGTTATTGATAGTTAGATCGTGGATTTTCCTATCTTATATTAATAACTTTCTCAAGACTATTAACAATTAATCCTTGATTAATTAACTGAAAACTCTTTCTAGATAAAACCACTAAGAGCGCATTATTTGATTAATGAATTTCTCTATTAGGTTTCTCCCTAATCCAAAGGATTTATGTCAACCTATCTCTGGGTTCGAATACAACTCCTTCCAATTATTGTAGATATATTCATACAAAATGATTTCTCAATCTAAATCATATAAATTCAAATATTGAGCTAATATCCCAAAAAATCAATTTAAGAATAGAAACGCATAATTTAATCTCAATGAATCAATCAAAAAAATTACATTAAATAAAGAATCAAATCATAGCATCAATCCCAACTTAGGGTTCATCCTATCTAGGCACTAAACAAACTTAGCTCCTAATCATAGAAAAGAAAACAAACATCAAAATTTCAAAAGAATAATTAGAAAGAAAAGAACTCATAGATATGTAAATCCTCCTTTTCTCTAATGAAACCCCTTGAATCCTTGATGAAAGATTGCTCTCTATTGGATCTCTTGAAGTAGTTTTTGTGTTTTCCTAAGTTTAGAATTGTACCTTCTACTCCAACTTTGTCTGTAACTTTTGACTCTAATCACTTCTTCCTTATCTCCTCTTCATAAGTTCCTTTTATATTGCAAAAATTTTGGATTATATATAGTCAATCAAACGGTTGGGTGAGTGACTGTGTATCTCATAAACACTTCAATATTATGAATTTTGAATCTAATCACTTCTTCCTTATCTCCTCTTCTTAAATTCCTTTTATATTGGAAAAATTTTGGATCATATATATATAGTCAATCAAACGGTTGGGTGAGTGACTATGTATCTCAAAAACAATTCAATATTATGACTTTACACTTTCTCAGTTACTTAAATAGGCAAAAGACACAACCGTATATATTACTTACACAAGTGTGTAGCTCCACACAGGAAAAAATCATCCTTATAGCTTTACACATTTACAATCTTTTATATGATTCTTTACACGTTCGTGTAAGTAACTTAAACAGGTGTGTACATCTTCACATGAGTGGGTATCTCTAAAACAAATATAATTCTTTTGTTTTATGCCATGATTTCCCTTGAATTCTTCTCCTTTGGATCCATAAAGGCAATTGAGACCTGAAAACATACTTAAAACAAAATAAGCACCAAAAACAATGTAAAATTCTTAAATAACAAGCAAAAAGCTCTTAACATAGGCATAAAAACATAATATACCAAACATCCCTAAACTTAAGCTTTTGCATATGATCAAGAAAATCAATCCAAGTCATCAATCTTAAAAAAAAAGGCATCGCTTATTAACCTCAACTTATCAATCTATAACCTAAATCATCATATCATATTATTCAAACTAAATTCAAGTTATCCTAAAACTAACTTTCATAAATTAATATCAATATCAGTCGTATTTGTTATCTTTTAGAAATCAAAAACACAAATTCCACACCCTTATAAAGGATTCACTCAATACACTCAAAGTGTTTGGGGTTCTAAATTCATAACATAGAAAGATTCTTAACAATGATCTTACAATAAAATCACATCTTCACCACTTATAAGTAAACTAGAAACAAAAATCAAAAGGTCTTGTAAATAGGATGTAATGGGGTTTAAGTAAAGGAATGGTAGGGATAAGTAAAAAAGGTAATAACATTAAAGGAAATTCACATAAAAACTATTGAATAGTACTTGGTTCTTCATAGTATACGTCTTTCAAACAATAAATTCATTAGTACAACATTAATTCTTCTCACTCTCTAAAAAATATAAAAACTTTTCACTTTTTTTCTTTTTTTTAATATTCTCACAATAAAAGTTTTCAACTTTTGAACTTCTTTGAGAAACTTTGGGAAGAATATAAAGAAGAAACAATTTCACAATCACTACATATCATTAATCATAGGAATATCAGACCTTTTCTTTAATATTCTCAATATAACTCAGGTTTCAAGCAATCAAGTACATAAAAATTCCTTCAAGGTTTAAAGATAATGAAAGGAATTCAAGAAAAATAAATTACTTTTAAATAATAAAAATAGTTTGGATACACAAAAGGTTTAATCTAAGTGCTCTTACCATTTTAATGCCAATAGTTTGAAAAAATATAGTCTCAAAATTAATAATAAAAGAAAGTTCTAAAATCATGCAACTATGTATGATAACAAGCATTAAAGAATAAAAGAGTATAAGAAGAAGATATATTTGTTCTTAGGCTCAAAAGCACACAAATAGGCTTCATATGTGTCAATAATGTGCAATTTTCATTCAAATTAACTATCTCCATGATTTCTCAAAGTACAACTTATAAAAGCAAGTCTATTATAACTTTTCATCCTTTTGCGTACTAATTTAATTCAATAGTCAATAATAACCTAAAGTATTTTAGATAGATTTTAAATAATTCAGGATGTTAGTTAATAAGTCTGAATAATAAAGATTATAACAAGTTTAAGAAATTTGAATTTTTTTCAAAGTTTTTATTATCCCCTTTCCCACACTAAAAATTATACATTGTCCCTAGTGTACACAATAAAAATAGGAAAGAATAAAATAACAAAGGAAATACAAAATGTGAGAAAGTCGTATTTTGGTGCTTCCCTAAATAATAAAAATTACACATTTTCAATTCGATGAAGAGTCTACATGATATTATATATATTCATCCTTGGAAAATAGAAACAGAAAGGGATAATGATAAAAGAAAATAACAATAAAATTAAAATAACACTGATATGGCAATAATAAATGTTAAAACAAAACAAACTAATAATCAAATAAATGAAAATAAGAAAATGCCAAAAATAATAAAAGAAATATCCTAATAGAACATTGAGACTATCTTTATAACTATCATTCTATCAGTGAGTCTAATATGTTGGTCACCAGAGCCTCGAGTCTCTGAGCATCATCTGGATGGGGAGCAAAAGATGATGTAACTGCTTTAGATCATGGAGGTGGTATGGACATCCCAGTGTGTCCTACCATTTGTAATAAAACCTCCTCTAACTATCTATCATGTGTGAGGCCATAAGCTATGCCCTAGTAGGAATGTTTCTTGTCCATGAAAGTATTTGTAATGGGTGTTAACGATTATGAAAGTGAGTGTTTAGTTCGGGACATAATTGGTATTAAAAGAATTGTTGGGGCTAATTTGACAATTTGTGTTAATTGTGTTATGCATGCATAAATATATATTAAGCATGGACTAAAATGTTAAATGTATTAAGATGGTATGCAATTTTATAGAATAAGGCAAAGGTGTGGTCATTTTTGTAAATAAATGAAAGGTGAATAGTAGAAACAATAAGATGCAGCCATGTGGCATGTTAATCACAATGCTTTACCTAAACATAGGCAAAGGAAGAGGGGGGATCGGCCAACATTATAAATTTTCAGAAGTTTGAGCTTCTCTCTTCATCTAACTTCTTGTTACATTTGATCTCCTAAGGGGATTTGAAAGAAACATAAGGAATTTGTGCATTTGAACTTTAAGGTGAGTCAATTTCATGTTTGGGTGTGAACATTAGCTCCTTCCTTATCTCCTCTTTAGCTAGGGTTCTGTTATGCATCTGTGATTGTTGAAGATGAGTTTTGAATGGGTATGTTATGTGTAGAAGATGAGAAGATCAAAGAAGGGAAGCAAGTGGAGTGAAGAATAAGGATTTTGAAACACTCCTTTAAAAGGTATGGAAATTTTGATATGTTGTCTGAGTTTTTGAGTGTAACATAAGGGGTTTTGTTAATATAATTATTTTATACAACAATGGGACGTTGCTGGTTCATTTGGATGTGTCTTTGGCATTGCTCTTGCTTAACAAGGCTGAAATGAGTAGTTGGAGTGTGTACCTTATTATATGGAGTGGTTCCATTGAACAGACTTTTGTATTTTAGCCATCTATTGACCTGTAGATATCCAAATGGGATAACTTTAATTAAATATTAAACTAAAGACATAGGTGTAAAACTTTATGAAGGAATTGAATTTGAGTTCTATCTCTAAGGGTTTTGAGATTTGTCTTGAAGTTGAGTTCTAGTTTCTATCCCTGTTCTAGAACATCCTATAATATTTTGGGTAAAACTCTCTAGATACTATACTAAATAGCACGAAATTTATACCATGAGAAAATTAAGACACAAAATGATATTTTTCTAGAATATCATTTTGCCTAAAAATGGCATTTTCTAAGTCAAAATGTTCATACAAAACTAACCTGAAAACCTATTTCAAGAAAAAGCTGGAAATTTAGGTACAACCCCCATTTTTAGCCCAAACATAAACTTTTCCTTAGTTAAATGCTAATGAAGCTCATGTAAACTCTTTCAGATGTCACTGGAACTTAGCAAACCCAATTATATGGGCAAAATAAGATTCATATTTATAATGTTTAATGACTTAAATGCTTTCATTAATGCATTGCATTATTGAAAAAGGACTATGTTCATAGAGCATATTAAATTTGATTAGGCATGATGTATGTTTTCAAATTATAATGCAAGCATTAGGGAATGAGTTTAAATGTATGAATTATTGCTCTTTAATGTTCTGACGATTAGTTTTAACCTGCCAAGTCTAAGTTGTGGGTAAATAGGTATGTATAGAAAGGTTTGTAGCTGCTTCTATTTTAGGGACTTAAGTTACTTCTATTTTAGAGGCTCATTGGAAGCATGTTGCAACACTACACAAAATAAACTAAACCTACTATAATAACAGTGGTAAGTCCAGGTCAATCCTGCAGAGAGTGTTCAATTAGGTTTTGTTATGAAATTAATTGGTGTTTACATTTTGGGTGGGTTTGTTTGGTTTGAAATAAGAAAATAAAACAAAACTAATTAACAAAAGCAAATTAAACAAAACATACAAAAATGATGAAAGAGGTTAATTCATTGGGAATCCAGTCCTTTGGTTTAATCTCAGCCTACACCCTAATTAAACATATTTCATTGATTTGTTATTCTTTTACCTCTCCTTGAACAATTAATTGTAGGTTAATGATACGATCAATTAACCCGAGTTTTCTATTAGGTTATGTTTAATCAAGATACGAGTTAATTAAACCTAACTATCGAATAACCTATGATACGATCTCTAGATTCAATAAGGTAGTCACATTATGAATTACAAAAACTAATTAATCAAGGAAATAACCACATACGATGTGTCATTTAACCTAGGTTATGTTATCCCTAATGATTACGAATCATTAGTTGCTACAAATGAATTTCAAATATAAAATTATAGATTATATTGAAATTTTGGCTATTGGGTCATACAAACAATCGAACTATGATAATACGATCATTCATACATAAAATCCAAAGTCATATGCCTAGGATAACACAATCAATTCAATAAGAGAGAAAGAAACAACAAAAACAAGGAAAGAATGCTTAATCGGGTCGTCGACGTCAAAGTTACCTCCAAACCAGTGTCGGGACATCTAGCCCTTCATCTTCTCCATGGGTCCCTAGGCTTCAACTAAGAACACCTTTGTTTCCATGTAAAACTGAAGAGAAATAATCAAGAAGCAATTGTTGTTTAATGTTGTCTCCTTTTTCGTTATTCCCCCTTAAAAACCAAAGAGAAATTAATGATGAATGGCATCAATGGAGGTTCCTCCCTACTATTTTTGTTCTAGCCGACCTTCCTCTCTTCGGTCCAGCCCTCACGTCATCTTTTTAAAACTGAAGAGAACAACCTTGCTGTCTCCTTGTCAAAAACCGAGAGAACACCCCCCAAACATAGACACGCATTGTTGTCACCATTTGTTTTCTTTTTATATGAAGATTGTAGGGTTAAATGGTGAGCTGTCCATTATCATACTTGTCTTCAATAAAAACTCCCATTCATTTTATCAACCCCTTATTTTATTCTCCACTCTTCTCACTTACAGTGGACACCCCACATTCTATTTCTCTCCACCCACTTTCGGTTGTTTCAACCCACATAACCTTTGTTTTATTCTTCATATATGTAGCCTTCACACACTCACATTTTTTACTTTAGCCGACCACACTACTTACCTTTTTATCTTTAAAAGCTAGATTTTCTAATGAGATAAATGGAAAGCTAGCCTTTTCATGATGTATATAGTTCTTCACCTACTGTAATCCATGGTTGCTGTAACATTTTCAATGTTATAGCCATCACATATGCATTTCCTTTATACCTTAAAAAGCTAAGTTAAAAAGAATATGCAACTAGGTTAAATGGACAGCTTTCCATTTAATTGTGTGTTGTCCATTTTTTATGCTTTTTCTTGTCTCTTCTTCTTGTAATTTTCTTCTTCTTCTTTCTCCATGAAGACAAGTGAGTGTGCATTTTCAGAAAATGACCCAAATATAGTGCTTTTGACTCACTTTAGCTTTTTCACTTCCAAATTGTTCCTAAAACTACATATGAGTCAAAATGAGTATCTTAAGAAATTTCATGCTATTAATCCTAAATGTTATGGAATAATTATACAATCAATTAAGCACATGTCACTTTCCTCCACACTTAGCTTTTGGTTGTCCTCGGGCAAAACATTAAAATTAAGCTTATGGACCTGAAAACATTTATTGACTTCCTATATTTTCCAAGAATAAATAATCATAAGCAAAGATGGATGACTTTCAAAATTATAGCAAGAACTTAACATTCCAAACTTTTACTCATTATCAATCAACGTCCAACACATTTAGAAACTGAGCAATCTAATGATAGATTTGGAAAATGTGTTCAAACAAGATATGTTCATGGGTACACTTAAATACCATTCACAATCAAGATATTCCACAACTGTGCATTTCATTTCTTCACAACTAATGTTCACATGCAAAATCATGGATCAAAGGAATTTTCAAGGTTGTAATGTGGGCAAAGGTTAAGGTGAGATGTCTTTGGGTAAAGTAGTATGAAAGCCATCAAAGCTAGTGAAACAAAAGTAACACTCAATTATACCATCAAATGCAAAAACCAACATTCACTCACAATTGTATACATTAACTATGATGAATGCAAAAATGATGTTTCACAACTCAAATTCAAGCTCTTATACACAAACCACATTAGCCATATACCAATCCAAAGGGATCACTCATAAAGATTTATGATAACAATACATTAAAATTATAATGAGTGAACCTTCTAAAACAACATCTACCTCAAATTCGACATAATCAAGTAACCCCTTCAATACAACTTTAGGAGGAAAGATTAATCATAAATGAAATTTCAATAAATATGCACTTCCTCCTTGATACATTTATTTAAACTTTTTTCTTTTCATATTTATTTATTTATTTATAAAAATTAAAAGAAACTACATCAACATGGGAATTTCAATGATAAGACATAAAATAGCATCCCAACATTATAACTAACTCATACATATGCATACCCCCACACTTAGAAATTTTTACATTTACAAACTCAACAATCAACAAATGTTCCACTAGATTTAAGGCTTAGGAAGGACATTTGGTTAGGTTTAAAACATGTAATATGGTTTTTACACAAAGAAAAGGTAAATAAAGCTCAAGGAGGCTTAACAAGGAAAAAATCATACAATAGGTAGGCTATTTGGCTAATGTTGTTTATGAAACAAAAAATGCCTAATCATTTCCATGTTAATGCTTATGATAAAAATGTGGTCTAAAATAAAAAATCAAAGCAAAGTTAGGATGTACATGTCATGACGGTCACACATCAATAAAAGACAATGAGACTAATATAGATGTGTTAGTCTATAAATGCTCAAAATCTCACTGACTTTATCTACCATTAGTCACTACTCTTCTAAAGATAATGCATATTGACTAATCATAAGAGTAAAAATACATGCTAAAGTTTCTATAAAAGTCTCTTGTCAATTCACACTCTAATCATGACTATATAATCCTAGAAGCAATAGAAAACAAGAAAATGTTTATTTTGTTTGTTTTATTCTCTCTCTCATGTTGATTGAAAAATTAAAACAAGTAAGAAACAAACCAATATAAAACACACATGCATATCCTAACCAGTGTGAAAAAGTAAAGGAAAAGAAATTTACTTCCCTTGGGTTGCTTCCCAAAAAGCGCCTTTGTTTAGTGTCACTGGCTCGATTCCTTCTTCTCCTCACGTGACACAATTATAGTCTTCTGGTATCATAATTTGAGCCATTTCCACATGAGGTAGTTCAGTATAGGGCCTTAGTTGATAATCATTCCCATTCAGCATCTTCCCTATCATTTGAATTTCAATCTCTACTGATTCCATGCATTATGGAAAGATCTTGAATGTCTCTTCACCTTTTTCTTTCTCGTTTAATTCCTCTAACCCACTAGGTAAAAATAAAGAGTCATTATTAACAACAAATTGGAACTCAGTATTTACCTCTGAGTTGAAAAATATAGCTTTTTCTACTTTGAGTTCCTCTTCAACTTCTTCTTCACACGCAATTCTTTGAGTATTGCTCTTAAGATTCTCAAGGTCCTCATCACTCTGTAAGGTCTCCGTGCTGATGTCCATTGGTTACACCTTGGGTTGATATGACTGCTCCTCTTTGCTTTGTATCTATAGGTAATCGATCCTCACTACCATCTCACCCATTTGGTTTGACACATTATAGGGTCTAGACATTGTATCTTGCCAGAGTTATTGTATACCCTGTTGTAGCTACCGTTATATATCCTATTGTAGCTGCTACATACACTGTTGAAGCTGCTGCATACTCTATTAAAGTCGAAGATCATTAGCAGTAGAGGTCTTGATAAAGTCGTCTAGAGATATACCTGAATCTTGTTGGCTCTCCACATTTTAGACGTTAGACATTGTATCATACAAAATTGGCATCCATCCTGCTAGAATTATGGGGTATTTTGTTGAAATTACTGTATACCCTGTTGCAACTGCAAAGTTTTAGTGTTCATAATATTAATCAATTCTTCCAGAGATGTATTTGAACCATGATAAGAAACTTCTGATTTATATGCGAATTGTTGTGTATCCAACAAACTATCATGGAAATAACTTTGTTGATTATCCCATCCATAACTAAAGTTAGTTTGATCAGTCCAACCTTAGTTATAGGATTGAAAATAAGAGTTATAAAAAAATTACTTCCCTCTATGTCAAAAAATATTTTTTAACATAAAAAACACTAAACAAAAGGTGAAAGGATCAAGAAATAACTGAAAAGAAACTAATTAAAAAAATATGTACAAAAAACTAATTAAAATCAATAACAGAAACTAAAGCACCGCACTCCCTAACAATGACACCAAAATTGACAGCTTATCGTAACACTGCACAAAATAAACTAGAACTACGACTATAACAATGGTGAGTCTAGGTCAATCCATAGAGAGTGTTCAGTTAAGCTTCGTTATGGAAATAATTGGTGTTTAGGTTTTGGAAGGGTTTGTTTGGTTTGAAATAAGAAAATAAAACAAAACTAACTAACAAAAGAAAATTAAATAAAACATGTAAAAATGATGAAAGAGGTGAATTCGTTGGGAATCCGTTCCTTTGATTCAATCTCGGCCTCCACCTTAATTAAACATATTTTAATGATTTATTGTTCTTTTACCTCTCCTTGAACAATTACTCGTAGGTTAATGATACGAACAATTAACTAGAGTTTTCCCTTAGGTTATGTTTAATAAAGAAACCATTGTTAATTAAACCTAACTATCGAATAACCTAGGATACGATCTCTAGATTGAATGAGGTAGTTCAAATAACCTAGGATACGATCTCTAGATTGAATGAGGTAGTTGCATTATAAATTAGGAAAATCGATTAATTAAGGTAGTTACCACATACAACGCATCATTTAACCTAGGTTATGTTATCCCTAATGATTACCAACCACTAATCCTTACAAAAGAATCTCAAATATAACAATTACGGATTATATTGAAATCCTAGCTATGGGTTCATACAAAAAACCAAACTATACGATAATATAGTCATCTATACACAAAACCCAAATTCATATGCCTAGGATAACACAATCAATTCAATAAGAGAGAAATAAATAACAAAAACAAGGAAAGAATGCTTAATCGGGTCTTCGGTGTCAAGGTCACCTTCGAACTGGTGTTGGGATGTCTAGCCTTTCATCTTCTCTATGGATCTTGAAGCTTCAGCTAAGAACACCTTTGTCTCCAAGGAAAATCAAAGAGAAATAATTAAGAAGTAGCTGGTGTTCAATGTTGTCTCGTTTTTCATTATTCCCCCTTGAAAACCAAAGAGAAATTGATGATGAATGGCATCAATGGAGGTTCTTCCCTGTTGTTTTTATTCCAGCTAACCTTCCTCTCTTTGGTCTAGCCCTCACATCATCTTTTTAAAACCAAAGAGAACAACCCTACTATCTCCTTGTCAAAAATCGAGAGAATAGCCCCCCAAACAAAGATACACATTGCCATCACCATCTGTTTTCTTTTTATATGAAAAATTTAGGGTTAAATGGTGAGTTGTCTATTGTCACACTTGCGTTCACCAAAAACTTCCATTCATTTTATCAACCCTTTATTTTTCTGCAATCTTCTTACTTATAGCTGACACTCCACGTGCTATTTCTCTCCACCCACTTTCTGTTGTTTCAACCCACACAATCTTTGTTTTATTCTTCAATATGCAGCCTTCACACACTCACGATTTTTAGTCCAGTTGACCACACTACTCACCTTTTTATCTTTAGAAGCTAGGTTTTTTAATGAGATAAATGGACAGTTGGCCTTTTCATGATGTGTGTAATGTTTTGCCTATTGTAATCCATGGTTGTTGTAACATTTTCTATGTTACAACCATCACATATGCATTTCTTTATACCTTAAAAAGCTAAGTTAAAAAGAATGTGCACCAAGGTTAAATGGAAACTTGTCCATTTAATTGTGTGTTGTCCATTTTTTTTATGCTCTTTCTTGTCTCTTCTTATTGTAATTTTCTTCCTCTTCTTTCACCATGAAGACAAGTGAGTGTGCATTTTCAGAAAAAGGCCTAAATATAGTTCCTTCGACTCACTTTGGCTCTTTCACTTTCGAATTGTTCCTAAAACCACATACGAGTCAAAGTGAGTATCTTAAGCAATTTCATGTCATTAATCACTAAATTTTATGGAATAATTATACAATCAACACATGTCACTCATGTCTCTTCTATAGATACCAATCAAATATATCCTATGTTCCGTTCTCGTCACCCACTTCTGAAAATATTAGTAAGCAATTCTTTTGATATTTGTTCTATTATGATGCAAATTGATTCTCAAAATACTCTCTGATTAGCATAATCAAAGATTGTTATGTGATATTTCATGAATCATTTGCATGTAAATATTAGACGACTGTAGAAAGTAGTAGTTATCATTCTTTTTCTTTTTATTTTTTTCCCACTAAGCTATATACTTATTAGGATGGTTTTTCCTCTGAGTAGGTCTTGATAAGCAAGGTTAATTATCAAGACTAAGGTTGGGAAAATGATAGTTGTGATTTGCATTACGTTTTAGGGTTTAATTTATTAGGTATTTAGTGTTAATTTGAGTGTTTAGAGTGCATTTATGTTTTAATTGTGTTAGTTTATATGTTTAAGTGTTTTTATGGGTTAGTATGAATCTTTGAGCATAAATGTTATATTTTTTTAGGTACCTTGATGTGTTTTATAGTGTTTCAGGGTAAACGGTAAAGAACAAAGAAGTTTTGAAGAGTTTCGGGATAAAAACATGGCCCACGATCATGGCACAACAAGCCACAATTGTGACAGAAAGAGACGAGCTGACAAGACCCTAGCCACAATGTGCACTTTGGGCCATGACCGTGACAGAAAGCTACATGCTAGGCCACAATCGTGTACATTAGGCCAAGATCGTGACAGAAAGGGTTAACATCTGGCTGATATAAAAACTCAAAATTTGTGAGATTTTTTAGACCATTTCAGCCCCGAATTAACCTTAGGGCTTCCAAAGTATAAATACATCATTAAGGAATAGATGAAGGAGACTTTTGAGAGCTTTCACATAAGCCTAAATTCAAAAACCCTAGAGAGTTAGTGAGTGATTTGGGGAAGGAGACAAAGGAAGAGAGACACGGAGACGAAGCTTGACGCGAAGTACTTCCTGGAACAGGTGATTTCTCGCAGTCACTGCCTCCATTGATATGTTTCAAGCATATTTTCCAATTTGTATTAGTTTTATTAATGTATGAAATTGAGATAATTGTCGAGAAAAGTTTTGTTAAACGTCGATTTTTCTCTAAACTCACCTTCGAGATTTTAATTCTTGAGATTAATAAAGTTTGGTTTATTGTGTTTTATTTGTCATTCAATATCTGTTCTTAATAATTCAGCAATAAATTGAGAGGGTGAGTCAAGTGAATATCATCGAATTGGGCTAACGAGAGTTATGTAATTTGATAGATAAGAATTGGATCAAACTAGTAAAATCATGTAACGAGGGATTGAGCATAGGTTTCAGGTAGGTTATCAGACAATTTTAGAACTAATTTAGGTTTTGGGTTAATTGTGAGCCGAGAGATCACAATTCCATAATTTAAATTAGGGATTATTAATTAGGGTTCAAAGATTATAACCCGAGAGAGAGTAATCCACCCTAAGACCGTCTACACTCAATAATTCGGTAATTGTATAATTGATTAGATTTTAATTAATTTCAGAATAAAACCTTTTCTCGTAATTGGTAGTTCCTTGGTTAATTCTTGATTTGGTTGTGTGATTTGCTATTTTGTTATTATTTTTGAAGTTTAATTCTTATAATTGACTATTTGATTGATTAGTTTTTTTCATTTATTGTTTATTTTTTATTGTTGCAAATTAGTTCGACCTTAGATTTTAGGACTAGATTAACCCTCCTCGTGGGATTGATACCTTAGGTACTACGCGAATGACCCATGCGCTTGCAGTATTATCGAGGTTAAAATAGTAAAACTTTAACACACGTAAACCTGTGATCAAGTTTTTGGCGCCGTTTTCGGGAGGTGATTAGTTTAGTTCTTTAGGCTAAGGCTTTTCCACTATCTTTTGTTTTTATTTTTTAAAAAATAAAAATAAAAAAAATTTGGGCGTAAACTGGAGACACATCAAGACATCTTAGAGTGAGAATGAGACATCTAAAGAGTTAAATGCTAAGAGGAGAAAAAAGAATGATTATGGAGGATGTATATTATAGGGAGGAAGGGACTCTTGAGGATTTCAGTAAGCCCCAATTTGGTTAGGGAAATCATCATCCTTATATGAAGTCGTACACTTCGTGGTGGCAAAACCACCCTGATTTCTATTGGTCCAACAAATGTAGGGACTCACTTAGGACATCAAGGCCTACCAGAATTTTAGCAAGATGAGTCTAGTTTATAGGATTCCAAATTGGAAAAAATCATGGATAAGCTAACAGATATGGAAGAGAACCAGAAGAGACTGGAAGAGCAATTTGATCAAGTAACAGAAAATTATACCTCGTTTATTAACAACCTAGAGATTCGAGTGAGACAATTTCCTATGAATTTTGTAAGAGAAGTGTGGAAAATTCTCTAAGTAATATAGAAATACATCAAAGAGAGCAATATGAGGCTATCGCACCTAAGAATGGGGAAGAGTCAGAAGGATCAGTGGAAAACCAAACTAAACCCCACCTTATTGAATACCCAGAGACGATGAAAGAGATTGAAGAAAAGAATGTCAACCATCCCTTTTATTCACCAATTCTTGATATACCATATGTGGACATCAAAAAATCTTAGGGAGATGCTCAGGAAAAGAACTCTATCTTATTAATTGAGGATGATCAAATGGCATTCAACATGAATGGTGTAATTAAGAATCTGAAGGTCAGTAGCTCATTCAGGATAATTGATGCGTTCGAATCTTCTGAAGAATAAGAGGACGAAGAATAGACGACAATAGACATAGAGTTTGAAGAAGAGATGAAGGTCTTTATTCATGAAGTGGAAGAAGCATAGGGGACGAAGGTGATTAAGGAAGAAAGAGAGCAACTCACCTTCATACAAGACAAACTGTTGGATTCAATGGAAGATTTAGGGAGTTTCGTTATTCCCTATTTTAATGACAATTTGTTAGTGAAAAGGACATTATTGAAATTAATTGGTTTTTATAATTTTATCAATATTGTCCTTCTGATAATTTTGCAATTTGTAGCTTACTCACATGTTACAAAATTGATGTTGAATGAAAAAGGTGGAAGCAACCCACTCATAATCGATCCTGATTGATTTTTAAAGGATGAAGGTCAAGCTAATGAACATAAATTAGCACATTTAGTAATTAGATTCAAATTGTTGTGTAGGTAGGTTTGTTTTAAATTCTTAAATAAGTTTTGAATGATTTGGAATGGTTTGGATTGCTAATTCTTTTGCTCTCTTGAATCACTTATAAGATAGGGAAACATTCTCGATGTTAAGCATATTTGGTCTCAACACTATCGCCATCACCACCTCTATCACCATAAACGGTTTCGTGTTCTAATCCTTTTCTTTCCATTTTTGTTAGTATTTTATTCTTATGTTTTTCGTATATTGTGTTTTATTTCCCCCTGGTGTGCTTCTCAAATTAAGGACAATATGTTATTTAAGTGTGGGGAGGGTTGTGTGTTTTTACCTTGAGTGTGAATTTTTCATTTTGTATGATAGTTTGTTTAGGTTGTATGATGTGAATTGTGTGAATGCGTCAATGGCTATAACTTAACGGGATAGATTTAGCCTTAAACATAGTCCTTTAGGTTGTGAAGATTTATTCACTTGTGAAATTAGTGACCTAAGTTACTTAGGGCTAAATATGCTGGTTAATCAGGATATGATGTTAGTCTATTCATCCTAGGAATTTGTCATACTCATTTATAATTTTAGGCCAATCAAATAAGTGGCATTATTAGTACATTTTCGTGAGAATGATTAGCTAAAGCAATAAGGTAGGAAAATTTTAAAAAAAATTGTACAATTTTTAACTAAAATAACTATTCCTCTAGGCTTCGGGTTATGAATAGAGCTAGTAGCCAGTTGAAAATGTGATGTAGCTGAGTAGCATGAACGACACGCATCACAAATGTGAGCCTTCATGTAAAAAGGCTATAATGACATTCCAACCAAGCAGCTTAATAACAACATGACTTAGTTGAGTAACCGAATCGACATTCATTACAAATGTTTTCCTCCGTGTAAAAGACTAGGTTCTTTTCCTTAAAGAAAAATGAACAAAAAATTGTTTTCAAATTAAAACCTACCAAACTTGTTAGTAACTTGATTTTTCATGAAAACCTATTGAGAATAACTACACTTTTGCTTTAACTGAATGATTATCAAAGTGTGTGTGCAAGTGATAGGGGTGAATAGACTCAACATTAAAATTTTGATTATTTTGTATGTTGAGTCCATGGTGCTTAGACGCGAATTCGCATGTTAATAATTTGGAAAAACTTGAATGATTGTGCTTAGAGTTAAACTATTTAGTGAAGTTAAAGCCATTGCTTCATTATTGCATTGTGTGTTGTATGTTTGTTGTTTTGTTTGCTTGAGGACAAGCAAAAGTTTAAGTGTGGGATGCTGATGAGTTTGATTTGCATTACATTTTAGGGTTTAATTTGTTAGGTATTTAGTGTTAATTTGAGTGTTTACTGTGTATTTATGTTTTAATTTTGTTAGTTTATATGTTTAAGTGTTTTTATGGGTTAGTATGAATCTTTGAGCTTAAATGTTAAATTTTTTAGGTACCTGGATGTGTTTGTTAGTGTTATACGGTAAACGACAAAGAACGGAGAAGTTTCGAAGAGTTTTGGGTTAAAAACATGGCCCACGATCATGGCACAACAGGCCACGATCTTGAAAGAAATAAATGAGCTGACAGGACCCTGACCACGATCGTGCACTTTGGGCCACGATTATGACAAAGAGCTATGTTCCAGGCCACGATTGTGCACATTGGGCCATGATCGTGAAAGAAAGGTTTAGGCACTAGCCACGATCGTGGTAGGCAAGGCTTCCAAAGTATAAATACATCATTAAGGGATAAATGAACGAGACTTTTGAGAGCTTTCACATTAGCTAGAGAGCTAGTGAGTGATTTGAGAAAGGAGATGAAGGAAGAGAGACACGGAGACGAAGCTTGATGCAAAGTACTTCCCGAAATAGGTGGTTTCCTATAGCCGCTGCCTCCATTGATCCGTTCCGAGCATATTTTCCAATTTATTTCAGTTTTATTGATGTATGAAATTGAGATAATTGCCAAGAATAGGTTTTGTTAAAAGTCAAATTTTGTCTAAACTCACCTTTGGGATTTTGATTCTTGAGATTAATAAAGTTTGGTTTATTGTGTTTTATTTGAGTTATTTGTGATTCAATATCTATTCTTAATAATTCGGCAATAAACTGAGAGGCTGAGCCAAGTGAATATTATCGAATTGGGCTAATGAGAGTTAGGTAATTTGATAGATAAAAATTGAATCAAACCAATAAAATCGTGTAACGAGAGATCGAACATAGGTTTCCGGTAGGTTATTAGACAAGTTTAGAACTAATTTAGGTTTTGGGTTAATTGTGAGTTGAGAGATCACAATTTTATAATTTAAATTAGGGATTATTAATTAGGGTTTAAAGATTATAACTCGAGAGAGAGTAATCCACCCTAGGACCGTTTAGACCCAATAATTCGGTAATTGTATAATTGATTAGATTTTCATTAATTTTGAATTGAAACCCCCTTTCTCTCAATTGGTAGTTCTGAGGTTAATTTTTGATTTGGTTGTGTCATTTTCTATTTTATTATTATTTCCAAAATTTAATTCTTGTAATTGCTTGTTTGATTGATTAATTTTTTGTATGTATTGTACATTTTTTGTTACGAATTAGTTCGACCTTAGATTTTAGGACTAAATTAACCCTTCACGTGGGATCGATACCTTAAGTACTATGTGAACAACCTGTGCACTTACGATATTATCGAGGTCAAAATAGTAAAACTTTAGCACACATAAACCTGCGATCAGATAACTGCAAGGGCCAAAGAAGGACATATTAGTTTTTGGGAGATTTTGCGCTTAAGCTTTGAGTTGTATTGATAAATATTATGAGACATTTTTTTAGTATGTGTAAATGGCCTATAATAACCAAAACATAGGATGAGTTTGTTTTTAATGTATTAATTTGATATGTGTCTATTGTGTCCTGTTTAAATCACAATGATATATGAAATGTGACGTGTGTTTGCCTTATTTTCTGAGGATTGTTGGATTGTCTTGGTTTGTTTACACATCCGTATATCCTCCTAGGGGTTTAGGGTGTTACAATTTTGTATCAGAGCATGGTTTAGATGATTCTAATTTAACTAGCACTTAAATATTTCCTGTACATGGATATAGGAGTTGTGTTTGCCCTAATGTCATTTGTCCTATGTTTTGGTTCTAGATTTAAGTATGGAAATATCTAATAAGGATGTTTATGAGGTTGCTGAAAGTAATAATCCTGCATAATCTCATCTATCTGTGTCTGGACCCTTAAGAGTAAATAGAAATGAAGCTGAAGCATCACCTCCTTCTCCACATCTAACTCAAGGGGAAGTTTTATTAAAATTTTCACAAGACATGATGGCTTTACTACACTGAATGACTGCACCCAAGGCTCCCATTGATCAATTGTGAAAGTATGAAGCTGAAGAATTCATTGGTACTTCTCTGAATGAATATAAAAAATATGAGTTATGGTCAGAAAAGGTGAAAAGGGTATTGGATGAAATTAAATGCCCACCTGAACAGATGGTACACTGTGATGTCTCCCTTCTTCAAGTAGCAGCCTATAAATGATGGAAATTTGTTATAAGTTATCCTCAACTACTTGAACCTCTAACCTATGATTTCTTTTCCCAGGAGTTTAAAGCAAAATATATTAAAACAACCTATAAAAATGAGAGATGGAACCAGTTCTTGAGTATCAAGCAAAGAAATCTATTTATTGTTGAGTACGACAGAGAATTCAATCGACTAAGCAAATATGCACTTAAACATATGCTTACTGAGGATTTTCAGTGTCATCAGTTTGAGGACAGCTTGAACAACTTAATTAAAAAGCATATTGCAACATTCACTCTCCTGCAATAAGTGAGTTATCATCAACTGGTGCATGTTATCATTAAAATAGAGAAGCAAGAGATGGTTAAGAGAGAAAAAGCTCAGCGAAGAGGTTTTGCTAGAGGAGGTCAATCCTCAGGTATGCGAAGTCATGAAGGTGTTTCCATTGCATAGGAATTCACCCAAAGATCTGCAACTAGAGGAAGGTGACAAGACTTTCTCCTATTGATTGATTCTGGTGGGGGTTCCTCTGTGGGCCGAGGTTCTGGTGCATTAAAGTGTCCTTATTGCTCCAAATACCATAAGGTACTTATAGGAGGATTACGGGTGCATGTTTTCGATGTAGCAGCATTGATCATTTTGTAGTAAATTGTCCTGTGAGTCAGTCTCAGGCATCACAAGCTAGTAAAGAAGCTTCAAATGCACCTACAGGAAATAGAGGTTGTGGTAGGGGTCATAGAGGATCTGACCAGTTTTGGCTTAATCTGGGTACTGCTTTAGAAATTGTTGACTGACCTGTTGCACCTTTTGCTACAATTCAGGCCTATGCTATGAAGGTTTGTGAGGACTAGGACATACTTGAGGTCATTACTGGTACTGTTTCTCTCTCTGACTTTGAAATGCATGCTTTGATTGATCCTAGATCTATCCATTCTTATATTTGAATTAGAGAATTTCATAGTAAAATGATGCTTATAGAGTAGTTAGATTATGATATTCATGTAACCAATCCTTTTGACAGTAGTGTAGTGGTTAATAGGGTGTATAGAAACTGTCCAGTTTTGATCTAAAGTAGTGAGTTTGCAGCGGATCTAATCGAATTTCATTTTTGTGAATTCAATTTGATTTTGGGTATGGATTGGTTGTTTAAGCATTGGGCAGTTGTTGATTGTAAAGCTGAGATTGTTATACTTAGGAAGCCTGATCAACCTAAAATAATATTGTATAGCATCTACATTAGTACTCTGGCTAATATGATATCTACTATATAAGCCTGAAGGTTCCTTAAGAAGGGGTGTGAAGCTTATTTGGATTTTTTACTTGATTCTAAGAGGGAGAGTGTTAAATTGTAAGACATTCCGGTGGTAAGCGAATTTTTGGATGTTTCTATTAAAGAACTACCTGGGCTTCCTTCTGAAAGATAAATGAAGTTTTTTGTTAAGACTATACCTGGCATTGCTCCTATGTCCAGAGCATTATACCGGATGGCTCCTACTGAATCAAAGGAGTTGAAAGCTCAGTTGCAGGAGCTACTGGATAAGGGGTTTATTCGACCTAGTGTCTCACCCTAGGGAGCACAAGTTATGTTTATTAAGAAGAAAGATGGCACTCTTCGGATGTGCATTGATTACAGGCAATTAAACAGGGTCACATAGAAGAATAAGTATTCATTGCCAAGGATAGAAGATCTATTTGTTCAACTAAAAAGTGCAATGATATTTTCAAAGATAGATTTGCGATCAGGGTATTATTAGCTTTGAAGAAAGGATGTGAACGTTTCGAAGACTGCTTTCAGGACCTGATATAGACACTATGAATTCCTGTTAATTCCATTTGGGCTAACTAATGCGCCAGCTGCATTTATGGATCTGATGAATAGGGTGTTTACACCCTATTTAGACCAGTTTATATGGTATTCATATATGATATCCTAGTCTATTCCAAGAATGAGCAAAACCATGCTCAACATCAACTGATTGTGTTACAGACCCTGTGAGAAAAACAGTTATATGCCAAGCTAAGCAAGTTTGATTTCTGACTTTAGGAAGTGACTTTTCTGGGACATGTTCTTTTTTCAAGGAATTAGATTTGATCCTGATAAGATTTAAGTAATTATTAATTGGAAGCCACCACAGAATGAGATAGAAGTGAGAAGTTTTTTAGGTTTGGCTAGCTACTATCACCAGTTTGTAAAGGGGTTTTTGGTGATAGCATCTCCTTTGACTAAAATGCTACAAAAGGAGTGAAATATGAATGGTCTACTAGATGTCAAGTTAGTTTTGATTAGCTAAAAAGAAGGTTTACTGCAACTCCAATATTGGCTCAACCCACTTCTGATAAGGAATATATTATGTTTAGTGATGCATCTAGAAATGATTTTGGCTATGTTTTGATCATAAAAGTCTGAAATACCTTTTACATAGAAAGAATTTAATCTGAGACAATGATGTTGGTTGGAACTATTTAAAGATTATGACTATATTATGGAATGTCATTTTGGTAAGGCTAATATAGTGGCTGATGTCTTAAGTGGGAAGACCATTTCGACATTGTCAGTATAGCGGGGTAAGTGGGGACTTACATCTAATGGGGCTTTAATAGCTCAATTAAATTCTAGGCCCACTTTGAGATAAGAGATTTGTGATGCTCAGAAAGTTGATGATAAGTTGCAATAACTTATCTTGGCAAATCAGGAAGGTACTGACCTTTTTATGAAAAGAGATGGTAATCTGTATTCCAAAGATTGATTAGGTGTACCAGCTAGTGATGAATTAAGAAGATGTTCTTGTTTGAGGCCCATAATACTGTTTTCACAATGTACCCTAGTGGAAATAAAATGTATTAAGATCTGAAGCAGCATTACTAGTGGTCTAGTATAAAATCTAATGTTGTAGATTATATATCCAAATGTTTAACATGTCAGCAAGTTAAAGCTGAGCTCCAAGTTCTATCTGATTTATTACATCCTATTTTGATTCCTCAATGGAAATGGGATAACATTACCATAGATTTTGTGATTATGCTTCCTCTCACTCAAAGAAAGATTGATACTATATGGTTGATTATGGATAAGTTCACCAAGTCTGCCCATTTTGCACCTATTCATCTTGACTATCCTTTGGATAAGCTGACAGATATATAAGTGAATAAGATAGTGAGATTACATGGGGTACCATTGTCTATTATTTCTAATCATGATCCTCAATTTACTTTAAGATTTTGGAAAAGTCTGTAAAAGGCTCTGGGTACTTGACTCAGGTTTAGTATTGCTTTCCATCCCCAGACTATACCCTAGTAAGAATGTTTCCTGTCTCTGAAAGTATTTGTGATGGGTGTTAACGATTAGGAAAGTGAGTGTTTAATAAGGAACATAATTGGTATTAACAGAATTGTTAGGGGTAATTCACTAATTTTTGTTAATTGTGTTATGCATACATAAATATACATTAAGCATGGACTAAAATGTTAAATGTATTAAGATGGAATGAAATTTTATAGAATAAGACAAAGGTGTGGTCATTTTTGTAAATAAATGAAAGGTGAATAGTAGAAACCATTAGATGTAGCTATATGACATGTCACATATTTGTAAATAAATGAAAGGTGAATAGAAGAAACCATAAGATGTAGCCATATGACATGTCACACATCACAATTCTTTACCTAAACACATGCAAAGGAAGAGGGGGTTCAGCCAAAACTAGAAATTTTCAGAAGTTTAAGCTTCTCTTTTCATCTAACATCTTGTTACATATGATCTCTTAAGGGGATTTGAAAGAAACACAAGGAATTTGTGTGGGTTGAAGTTTAAGGTGAGTCAATTTCATGTTTTGGTGTGAAAATTATATCCTTTCTCATCTCCTCTTCAGCTAGAGTTCTGTTATGCATCTGTGATTGTTGAAGATGAGTTTTGAATGGTTACGTTATGTGTAGAATAGGAGAAGACCAAAGAAGGGAAGCGAGTGGAGTGAAGAATAAGGATTTTGAAACACTCCTTTAAAAGGTATGGAAATTTTCATATGTTGTTTGAGTTTTTGAGAGTAACATGAGGGGTTTTGTTAAGAGAAGTATTATATAAGAAAATGGGATGTTGCTAGTTCATTTGGGTGTGTCTTTGGCGTTGCTCTTATATAATAATATTGAAGTGAGTTAATTGGAGTGTGTACCTCATTAGATGGAGTCGTTCCACTGAACAGATTTCTATATTTTAGCCATATCTTGAACTGTAGTTATCCAATTGGGATAATTTTAATTAGAGAATAAACTAAACACATGGTTCTACAACTTTGATGAAGGAATGAAATTTCATTTTTTCTCAGAGGGTTTTGAAATTTAGCTTGAAATTGAGTTATTGTTGCTATCCCTGTTTCAGAATAGACTGTAGTATTTTAGGTATAACTCTTTGGATATTATACTAAATTGCATGAAATTTATACCATGAGAAAATTAAGACATGTAGGAACATTTTTCTATAAGACTATTTTACCTAAAAACCTTAGTTTCTATGTCAAAATGGTCATACAAAACTAACACGAAAACATATTTCGAGAAAAGACTAGAAATTTGGGTACAACCGTGCATCACCCCTATTTTTAGCCCAAACATGAATTTTTCTTTACCCAAATGCTACTAAATCTCATCCAAACTCTTTCAGATGTCACTGGAACTTAGCAAACCTAGTTATACGAGCAACATGAGACTCATCCTTGTAATGTGTAATTACTTAAATTCTTTCATTGATGTAATATTAAAAAAGGACTGTATTCATAAAGCATATTAAATTTGATTGGGCATTATTTATGTTTTCAAATTATAATGCAAGTATAAAGGAATGAGATTGAACGTATGAATTATTTCTCTTTAATGTTCTGATGATTAGTTTTAACCTGTCAAGTCTGAGTTATGGGTAAATAGGGAAACCTAGAAGGTTTTGTAACTGCTTCTATTCTTAGACACTACGGTGTCTTCTATTTTAGAGACTTAAGTCTCTTTCATTTTAGAGGCTTATGCCTTTTCTGTAGATAGCAATCATAGATGTCTTCTATTATGTTCCTGTTACCCACTTTTGAAAAGATTAGCAGGCAATTTTTTTATATATTTGTTCCATTCTAATGCTAATTAATAGTGGGAATACTCTCTGATTAGCATAATCGAAGATTGTTATGTGATATATCATGAATCATTTGCATGTAAATGTTAAATGACTGCAGAAAGTAGTCATCATCATTCTTTTTCTTTCTATTTTTCCCCACTAAGTTATATGCTTATCACGGTGGTTTTTCATCTGTGCAGGTCTTGATAAGCAAGGTTAAGGCTGAGATAACCGTAAGAGCCAAAAAAGGATGTATTAGCTTTTGGGAGATTTTGTTCTTAAGCTTTGAGTTGTATTTATAAATATTATGAGACATTTTTTTGGTATGTGTAAATGGCATGTAACAACCATAACATAAGAGGGGTTTGTTTTTAATGTATGGATTTGATATGTGTATATTATGTCCTGTTTAAACCATAATGACATATGAAATGTGATGTATGTTGCCTTATTTTCAGGGGATTTTTGGATTGTCCTTATTTGTTTTAGGTTTATTTTTTGTGGCTTTCGTATATCCTCCTAGGAGGTGTTAGGTTGTTACATCGTGGGTCTTTTGTCTATCTATTAGCTCTGATAGCTTCAGCTCGTCCACCCAAATAGTGCGTCAGACTCCTAAGATTTGCACTATATACATCTTTAACTAATTAATTTTTAACTAGGCCAGACGTCCAAGTCATGTCAGCATCCTAGGTGATATTACATTAGCTGATAACTACAAATTCTCCATATGCTCTACTCCTCTCGTTTATGATGGTGGTGAGTCACTTCCTGTTAACTGCTCCACTATATTAGGGTAATATCTATCTAATCCCGAAGCTACCTGCTTGTTCGAGAACTCGATCAGTCAGTAAACATCTCCTATTAGTCCCTGTCTCTTACATAACATATGTATATTCCACGTAACATCCAAGTTGAAGATGACCATAGTAACGAGTAGCCTCATTAGTGGCAGCCTCCCAAAGACTCCCATATTTTTCGTCAATTGTGTCATATGGGGCTCGATGCATATCATCCCTATCCTCTTCTCCTTGCTTTAAAATCGAAACAACTAGGCTAAGACATGCCCCAGGTGTATCAACATCCTCTGACTCATGCTTCAAAGATATTGAACATACATTTTGTTGATGACTATGAAGTTATCACCCCACCTACTCAGTGTATAACTTAGAAGGTCGTGGATGTACCTCAGTACAGGATGTTGTAAAGTAGAGACCTTAGATTTATTTAGGTGGTAGGTATCTTCCTTATTGATGATTTCGTAGAAGTAACGAGTATACATCTCGTACAGGAATCTATTCGAAGACTCCTATACTCCTGTGTATCCCTGAAGTCTGATCATAGAAGCCCATCATTATAAAAAAGTTTGTAAAACTCATCCTCGTCATTTCTTTGAGCATCTTGAACTAGATCGTGCTTTGCTGGTCTAAATCGTGCTGGACAATTTCTTGAAGAACATGGAGCATACCTCGAGTGTAAGCTCCAAGTATATGGGCTCTATGACTTGAACCATGCTCTGACACTGATTATCTCTAGAACATATTGGGCTAAGTTGATATGCTCTAACGCCTTCCAATTAATAAATTTATAATTCCCAAATCTCTTATTCTTAAGCTGCTAAAACTACTCCTCATGGGCACCTTATTGAAGAGCAACATTTCATACAGCTATAACAGATATGCTTCAGTTGGTCGCATTAGTATTGAGAAAGTTCCACTTATATCTCTAGATGACCCCTCTCCTCTCCGTCTGTTCCTCGGTACCTTCTATCCTCTCTGTTGTTGCGCTGCTTCTGTTCTTCTTGTCATTGTACCTTAAACTAAGTTAAGTGTTAGAAAATATCAAATATTAATACAAACGAACCTCTTTTCCCTACACTTAACTCGTATGCTCACTATGTTATGTAATTGCTAAAAAGACACAATTTGAAAATATCAAATTAAACTAAAAATAATGTAATTAATAAAATAATTATAAAATTAAATTAATAACAAAATTGAAAATGCTATTAACAAATGAAATTAATCTAAATATGCAATTACTAATGCAATTCCTAAAATTGAAAATTCAATTTCACAATTTATCAAATAAACCTATACTAAACAGAAAAAAACCTAGTTCTTCCAAAATACTAAATTGAAATGAAATTAAATTAGAAAATAATATCTAATTATTAGGAAAAAACAACAAATTTAACCTAATTTAACAAAATCATCACAGTATATTACGTAGTGAGAAAAATTCACATACCTAAATCAAATTTCATCCAATTCTCATGGAATTCATCAATCAATCCAATAATTTATAGGAAAAAGAATGAAATTCCACTTATAAAAATCAAGAACAAAAATGCCACAATTTTGCAACACTAGCCATTGGGGAATGAAAAACCCTAAAATTCATAATGCTTAAGTTTTTTAGTTCAATTCACATCGAAAGCAAGAAAATTTTTTTTAGATGTTGCAAAATCACTTAAAAAATACAGGTTTGGGTTGAAGAAGGGAGAGGTACAACAAATGAGTGGTAGAAGAGGGAGAGAAATATTAGAGAAAAGAAAGGAGATATGGTTTTTATTATATGTCATTGACTTACACGGTTGGTTACGCAATCGTGCAACTGACCATATAAGTCATAGTGAATGTGTATGATTGGTCTAAACTTAAGGCCAATATTTTAGTTAACTGCAAGTGCACGACGTAGCTATAGCTAGAACGAGCAAGTACAAATCTATCCTAGTAACAAATCTATCCTACAAAGATAATTACTACTAGTAATTACCTTTCTTTTATTATCTAGCCTACGAATTAAATTTTGGTTTTTAATTAAAAATTAAAATTAAGTAGATAGTGGACATATAAATAAAGTTATTTAGAAAACAATCAATATCAAGAATTAGTATCTAGGTAATGAATCCCTTAAAAACCATTAGATAATTAACCTTTTATTATGCAATTGTTTTAGTGACTATTAGACTATGAAAATTCCTATCTTAAGCTAATATCTCTTTTGAGACTACTAACAACCAATTTATATGCTTATTAACCGACATCATTTAGGTTAAAGTTTCTAGGATTGCTTTATCATTTTATGAATTTTGCCATTAGGTTTGACCCTAATCCAGAGGATTTAGGTCGATCTATATCTAGGTTTGCAATCAACTCCTTTTAATTATGGTAGATCTATTCACGCATATGATTTCTCATTCTCTATATTATGAAATTAGATTATGTATTAATATTCTAGATTTATTAGAACATATATAAATTGCATTAAATAAAAAATCAAAATATATTGTAGCACATTATGTAAAAAAATTTGGCTAGGCATCGACATTAATGAGCTCCCAAACTTATTAACCTAGTCCTACTTGCTCTAGTGCTTCCCATTCAAGGTGACATCCTGTGATAAACGTCTTTTTTTTTAGCTATTGATATTGCTCTTCATATGCTACGACATTGAAAGGCAATATTAGGGGTCGTTTGATTTGATGCATAGTGCGAGCTCCCCTTAGGTCTCTAGATGACCTTTCCTCTCGCTGTTGTTTGCATGGAACTTCCTTTTCCTCATTGTGCCTGAAACTTAGAATAAATGTGAGTAACTTTGCAAAGAATTTACGGTAATACGCTTATCCCTACCCTTAAAATTTTATATGTTCACTAAGTCCACTACTCAGATACACCTATGGTATTCTGAACCAAACTCTAAATGGTTGAGGAAATAGCTAAGGAGTCGACAGGAACATGGACATCTATTACCTATTGGAGCATAAGTGAGTGGATGTCAATTCACCTAGGATATTCACTTATCTAATTTATCCAGCATCAAAGTGAAGATAATAACGTTGCTACAATTTGTGTTGGACTTTATATGACTTGATTGGCACGAAAGATGGGTCTATTTGATCAGCTACCATTGATGAGGCATATAACAACAATGGTAGTGCTTAACTTGGCATTGATGCAATATATGTGTAACATGCCACTTCCATAGAGCATATGCTTGAACATATAAAGGATATTCGAGAACATAACCAATGAAAATGGCATGTCAGAACAGCCACATTAACTTATTATGGCATCACACATAACACAAGTATTCAAAATGATCAAATCCCCTCATTTCATTCACAAAATAAACTTACTTACAATTCATTTCCATGTCTTTATATTACATAACATTTGAGAGTTTACAACTCCATACAAAATGTTTAACATGAAATGAGAAACTAAACAAACACATCCTAACTAGACTCCTCAGATATCAGCTAACCAGTCCTTTGAACTATTCTTGTTCTTAAAATGTCAGTACTAGAATTCTACTTAGTTGCCTTAAAAGCTAGAACTCCCATGTACCTGAAAATCGTTGCAATTTAATGAGTTTACGAACTTATTGAGTGAACCATCATCGATGTGCTCACTCAAGTCAAAATACAAAACTCAAATGTATAACCAATTTCAAGAAGTTTAACACATCATCCAGTATCAGACCCCACATCACATTTTATTATATTTCAATAAGTACAAGTACAACATATATGCAAACATTTCATAATACTATTTTAGAACAATTAATTAATTCATCTCAATCATTCATATGATTCATGTAAAGTTATATATATGCAAATGCACATGTGACTTCGTTTTTATTTTACTTTGTTCTGACCAAGGGCCTATTTACTGTCCTGTATCTGTTGTGGATACCAGGCTCATTTCATTTACTGTTCCGTATCAGTTATGGATAACTAACTCATTATTAACTGAGCCTGTGGCTCTTTGTGCACAATTCCTGAGTTTAAAGCCCTTCTTCACATTGGTCACTTCGGTTACAACTCCTTTATCTGATCATATATATAAATGTAATGGAACTCATCAATTCACATAATATGCTATCAATACTTTTCATTCAATGTGTTCATGTCATTTATCACATTCTTCGGACCTGAGTCTGGCATTTAACATTTAGTTGAGTACACATTCCATATTACACATAAAATTTGAAAACACTTCTATATACAGTCCCAAATATTAAACTCCTTAGGCCAACAATGTCCTGAATCATAGTGAGAAACATCTAGGTTAACTCATAGTACCCTCTAGAAAAGCCATTGCCTTGATGATCCGACAGTGTCTAGATGTTGGTGATGACTTGTGTATCTAAAGTCATACAATACACACATAGTTCACATATTACTAAGTTAATCAATCATATGATTATTCACTCATACATATGTATATGTGTCATATTCAATGCATGCTTAATTGACTTTCCGGGTATGTATCCTTATTCATAAATCTTGACCATTCAAACATCATAGCTTGTACACATCTAGTTTGTAATTAGGTTTATATCTTAAGTAAGTTTCATCATCAATCGTACATTCACCAACCTTTTCTAACAATATATATTCACACAATTTCCAAATTCTTAGTCGATCATACTTAGTTCACATTACTTATATCCTTTGGATCACATTTGCATTCATAATTCATTCCTTTAACACTCATAAATTCCAAATTTTAAATACATTGATATCAAGACAATCCATTCCTTAAGTTATAACATCCATTCATAACCTAAACTTATTAAACCTTAACCAATTAATCAAACATCAATCTACGTTCATTTCAGGCCTTAATCAAGTCCAAATACACCAAAGTAAAGTAACTTATCCTTCAATAATCACACAAAACAAAAAAATTTCATTTCAAAGCATTGCCCATGATCATAAAGGACCTTCCCATGATTGTGGGATGAGTGAACTAAATGTGCACTCTCCATTTTCCTTCAATTTCTCCATATTCACCTTCATACCAAATACACCAAAGTAAAGTAACTTATCCTTTGTTGATTCAACAATCACACAAAACAAAAAATTTTCATTTCAAAACATTGCCTACAATCATGGAGGACCTTCCTATGATCGTGGGATGAGTGAATCAAATGGGCACTCTTCATTTTCCTTCAATTTCTCTATATTCTAACACCTTCATACCAAATTCAAAACATCTTCATATTAGTCCATTAATTATACCTTAATTATACTTCAATTCCTCATCGATTTCATCTCTAATTCCAACTCAAATCATTCAATTGGTAGCTCATAAACTATTTATCTTTCATACAAAAACAAAATAGAAACTTTCATTCACTTAATCTCATCATATATATAGTCCTAGTTTTTTTTCCAAATTCAAGAACACTTCACTAGCACCTTTCCTTAGCATAAATTCACTTTCATTTAAACTTCAAATTTTAATCTAAATCATCCATATGGCAACCTATAACCTACAGTTCTCATGCATCAAAAACAAAATATAAAAGTATCTAATTCATGTATCATTTTCCAGCACACTTCATCATCAATATCACATGCAATCCATCCCAATTCAATCGTTATAAACTTTCTATTATAGCATGCCATAAAGATCATTACTTTACTTACTTGTTTACCTCAAGTTCCACCTCAATTCATCAAGTCTACTTTGCCTTATATGCATGCAAGATCATCTCAAATACAAGGTAGAAATTGGATGGTTTTCAGCAATAAGAAAACAGCAAGATGAAAGATAACAGCATATAGCTTTCTTGATGCAGAATCTTATCAAGGTTTTGGAGTAGTGATGAATGAAGTAGAAGTAAAATTTCAGAGCTATAGGAGTGTGGATAATTCGGTGGTGAAAAGGAAGAGAGGATAAGAATGAACACAGCAGAACAACTCCTGCATTAGCTTAACTCATTAGGTGCTAGATGTCACCATTTCATAATGACATTTGTCCCTATTCATACATTCCATTTTTCCTTTCCATAAGCTACCAAATGTCACAATCACACTAGGCCATTTTTTACAATTATTTATGTCAAATATCACTCAATTCTACTGCCATGTGTAACTTATTTCTTAGGCTTAATCATCCTAAATTTTGTTGTGTCAATTTAAAATTTTTCTTAAACTAAATGTACATTTTAATTAATCAATTGTAACAATTAATTCCAAATTTACTAATTATAATCCACCAAACCAAAATTCAAGACATAAGTAATACACGATTTACACCATGATCATTTTAAACCTTTCATACCCCAGAATATGTCAATTGAGTGCACATACAATCTTAGCAATGTTTATTAAATCATGATTCATATGTGTATGTGAATATTGTCCATGTGAATGAAATGCACTTCATAAATTCTCAAATGATATGACTCAATAGTTTAAGATTCTAACCCTCAGTAAGTTTTAGAACCTGGGCTATTACCATATGTGCATGGTATGTCGGTGTCAAGGTCCCATAAGAGACATCTACAAACTTATTGGTGAGCTCGACAAGCCAACAGTGAAAGGTGGAAATCAAATGAGGCAATACCAAAATCAAATGAGGCAATACCAAACGAGGAGGTTCTGAGAGGTCTCCGAGATAGGTTACACAATTCGGCTTAATTGAAGATACCCTTATTGGAGAAATAGGTAGGCCAGCTTATGGGAACTCAGCGGAGACTTCGAATTCAACAGGTCAAGCTTCTGGACTAGGTAGGATGGTTAGAGGCATTGGATATATATTTAGGTGAGTTGCAGTCTACAGTTGGACGGATGGGAGAGTTGATGCTCTTAATAGTGAGCCATCTAGGCCTTGATTTCTAGCCTTCACCATCTAGCGAGGACACTTTTTCGACAACTCGTCCACCTAGCTAGGATCATCACCATAGGAGCCCTTCTTCGTTAGACTAGCCAAGATCATAGGATGTAGGAGATTCTTAGTTTTGTATAGCCTTTCTTTTTCTTTTTCTTTTATGTTTATGACTTATTTTCTTTCCATTAATTATTTTGTCTCTCTAACATTATAGTTAATGATGTTCTTCTTTCTTAATTTCAATTGTGTTACTTTTATTTTTATCCCTTTTTTCTTCTTTATATTTTGCAAGGATATATTTTAAA
The DNA here is from genome assembly GCA_026874005.2 of Erythroxylum coriaceum. Taxonomy (NCBI): domain Eukaryota; kingdom Viridiplantae; phylum Streptophyta; class Magnoliopsida; order Malpighiales; family Erythroxylaceae; genus Erythroxylum; species Erythroxylum coriaceum. The sequence continues at coordinate 2,075,437 of JANQAP020000200.1, forward strand.
CTAGATATATTAGAATTCATAAAAATTGTCTTATTTAGGAAAGTATCATTAAACCTTCTCACTGGTGATATATACTTATATCATTGTTGAACATTGATTGAATTAGTGTGCAAAAGGATGATACTTAGAATAAAATTAATTTTTTAAGTTATGTTTTTAGTATTCATTGAAATTATCAAGTTGAATGAAATTGTATATTACTTACACACGTACCCATCTTTTTGTGGGCTTTTGAGCCTAAGAGCATAATTTTAAAATTTTTAACCTCATTTTGTTACTTTTATACATGTTATCATGCTTAGTTAAACAATTGTAGAACTTGCTTTTATTATATATATTGAGACCATAGTTGTTAAATTATAAGCTTGAAGTGATAAAACACTTAGATTCAATGATTTGTGTTAACTTATTTCTTTTTTTAATTAATACCTCACCTATAATTTATCCTTTAGTAACAACCAAGTTGAGCCTTAGCCTTTTTCATTGATTAAAGCCATATATTAACCATTATCATGTTTTTATTTGAAGACTTTTTAATTGTTTTGAACCCTAAAGGTCCTTTATATTACGTGTTTGTTTGAAAATTGAAAATTTTTGAAGGGTCTAATATTTATATAATTATGGTACATGATGAATGCTCACAATTGTTTTGATTGAAAAAAAAGAACAAAAGATAAGTTTTGAATACATATGGAGTACTAGTGGATTTTTAACAAAAGGATCTGTATATTTGTAACCAAGTTTTATGAAATTTCCTTTAGTAAATTTCTTTCAGTTAACCTTTTCTTTATCCCAACCATACCTTACCTAAGCCCCATTAAAACCTATTAAGACCTTTTGATTTTTATTTCTTGATTATACATAAGTGGTGGAGGTGAGATAATATTGTAAGCTCATCGTAAAAGTTCTATTATGTATTGATTAAGAGTTTTGATACTTTTCACCTAAACACTTGAGTGTATTGAGTGAAATCTTGGTGAGGGTGTAAATTTTTTTAAAGGAAAAAGGAATGAATTAATAAATAATGAAACTTAGATCCCTAAAGGGGGGTTCATGGGATTAACCCTGAACATAAAAAAGTGCACATTTTATATGCCTATAACATTCCTATTATGTAATAAGCACCCCGATTAGCTATTTAACTAGACGAGTAGACTGGAACTATAAGTTGTAGCAAGGTTTCTCAGCAAAATAATTTCTCGAGTCCCATTTATAACTTCATTGATAAGAGTTTCTACAGTTTTGCATTTGGATTCAAACTATTTCGCATTCCTTTATTTCCAAATTGTTTACACACATAGTCCTATAGCCAGTAAGTAGATCAGCTTGTCAGACACAGGAACAGAAGCTTATGTGGCTAGCCAATGAATAATGATGGAGATAGAATTATTAGAACTAGACCATAAGCATTTTAGCTTCACCTGTTCCCATAAACTTAGAAACTGAACACATAAAGAATAGATGATCTCTGGTCTCATCTTGTGTATAACATAAAGAATAGCTTCTGCTTTTATCAAAGTAAGAAAGTCTATCAGTAGCATTAAGTTGATTCCTGACAATAAGCCATAGGAGAAAAGATAACTTTGGAGGAAGAATTTTGTGCCAAATAATTATACTCTAGTCAACTTTTGGATTCTTCAATCTGAACATATCCATAGTAATCTTGTTTGATAGTTTGCAGGGTTGAAGTTCTCTCCAATATAAGGTGTCTGTTGTGGATGAATTTAGGGAATATTGTGGTTACAACTAACTAAGATGAGCAGGGAGCCTCCAGGAGTTACCATCAATGAATGAACTAATTTTAGTGTGAAGTGGAAAAATAGCCATCATTGATGAGGGTAGATGATGAATAAGAGAGCCTTGACTCGATCAATTGTCAAACCATAGAGTGGTTAGTACCTTATTTCCAACTTTACACTTGACTTCATCTTGGACTAAATTCTATAGGAGCAGTAGTTGATTTAAGAAGTAAGAGTTTGAAGAACTCTTACTAATCTCCCAAAAAGATCTACCTTTGAGAAAGTACAAATGGATCCACCTAATCCATAGTGATTTCATGTCTTCAATTATCTACCATAGTCTCTTAAGGATGATAGCTTGATTAGAGAGTTTTACTAACTAATTTTTAACCCCCCTTCTTTAGGACAACATATATCAGTCCACCTCACCTTGGCTGCCCCTTTATTTCCATTAAAATGATTCCATAAGAAATTCTTGAATAATCTTTCCACTTTTTTAATTACTCCTTTGGATAATAATATATGTGAACTTAGTAGATGTGTAAGGAATTGAGCACTGATTTAATAAGTTGTATCTTCCCTGTATAAGATAAGAACTTATTCACCCATGAATTAATCCATTTCTGAATTTTTTCAATGAGTGAAATGCATTCAAGATAACTTAACCTCATGGTAGAAATTGAAGCCCCAAATAAAGAAATGGTTAAGATTTCATTGACAAACCAGTGATGGAAGTAATTCTTGATTCACCAGAAAAAGCAACTTTGGAAATGATAAAATGACTTTTGTTGAGATTAACCTATAATTCATATAAGCTTTCGAATCTATCTAAGGCCTTCATAAAGGTTTGTATTGAATCAGGCATAGCACTACTAAAAAGAAGAAGGTCATCTACAAAAGATAGATTGGTTACTCCAAGTTTCCTGCATCTTATATGGAATTTGAATTTGGGATTAGCTTCCTTTTCAAGCTTGATCATGGAATTTAGAATTTCCATAAAAAGAATGAACAAGTATGGGGAGAGAGGGTCTCCCTACCTGAGCCATTTAACAGTCGAAAAGTAAGTAGATGGACTTCCATTGATTAATACTAAAAACTAGCAATGGAAATGCATTCTTTCTGCCAATTGATGAATATTCTTAGAAATTTATAAGCCTCTAATATCTTCCAAAGGAAACTTTAAAGTTTTATGCTTTTGATTTCAATGTGATTATTGATATGTTTACTATTAATATTGACTTAGGAAGTTAATTTTAGGATAACTTGACTCTAATTGTATGTTAATTTGATTCAATATGATATGATGATTTACAGTATAATTGGACAAATCAAGATTAATGAAGGGTAGAAGTTATAAGATTTATAATTTTGATTATGGTTTGCTTGAAAACAATCAAAAGCTTAAGTATGAGGATGTTTGATAGATGCATAATTAACCATATTTATACCTTATATTTGATGTATTTTGCCTTGATATTTTATACTTATATTGTATATTTGACACTTAATTTTCTCCAAGTGCATTTACAGGTTATAGTTGCCTTTATAGACCAAACAGAGAAGAATTTGGATGAAAACGCGACATTAAATGAAGATTTAAAGCAAAGAAGGGATACACCACCTTGTATCTGGCTGTGTAAGTTCCTCAGGTAGTGAAAAATCATGAATTTTGGGGATTTTTTATTATACATAATCTAGTACACGTCCATGTAATAGATCATGTATCTCCCAGAACCCTAAAGATTACTATAAAAAGACATGTCTAGAGCAAAAATAGAAGAAAAAACGTACAGAGATGTTCAGAGAATTTCAGATGCAATTCGATGGACAATTTTGATTCAAAAAGTGGAAAACACGAAGAAATCATCGAAAGATCCAAGAGAATACAAGATCAAACCTTTCCTTGTAGGAACATTTAATACGAGATAAAAAGGAGATTCAGATTTATGAACCCTTTACTTTTTATTTTTTCTTTTTGTTTATGTTTGATTTCATTCTCTATAATGTTTAACTAAACATCTTTAGTTTCTAGGTAAGATGAACCCTATTTTGTGCTATAACATGTTTTTTATTCTTTTATTTAATGCAATTTATTTGATTGATATATTGTTATTCGATTACTTGTTTAATATATGTTGTAGTAGATCTGAAATATTAGTGCATAATCTAATTTCATGAAATAGAGATTGAGAGATCCTGTATATGAATAGATCTACTATAATTGAAAGGAGTTAATTGCAAATCTAGAGATAGGTTGATATAAATCCTCTATATTAGGGTTAAAACTAATATTAGAATTCACAAATCGGTAAAGCAATTTTAGTACCTTTATCCTGAACAATATTAGCTGATAATTCTAAAATTAGTTGTTATTAGTACCTTTTGAGTTATTAGTATACCATAGGAATTTTCACGGTCTAATAGTTAATAAAATAATTGCATAATAAAAAATCAACTATTTAAAGGTTTTTAGGAGGATTCGTAACCTAGACACTAATTCTTAATATTGATAGTTTTTTTGAGTGATTTCTTGTTTCTTTATTTAGTATTGCTACCTATTTTATTTTAATTGCTTAAGTTTATGTTCTTTAATTAAAAATGAAAATTAAATTCACATACTAGATAATAGGCGGTAATAATACTCATAGTCTTTGTGGGATCGAACCATACTTTTCGGTACTAGCTACAGCTACGCCGTGTACTTGCAAATAATTCATAATTAACTAACTTAAAACAAGTCAATCATTGCCTCCTTAGTAGCGTTTAATTAACTTCTTTAGTTTGATGTACCTGTCATGATGTAAGGTGACTTGGTTAAATTAATATCCTCTCTATTACCATCAAATTTACCTTTAAGATATAATTTTAATTGATGGTCATTCACTTTAAAGTTGCCTTTGTATGGATGAGTTACCTCATTTAGATCATAAGGAAATACTTTCTCCACCATAAAGGGTATAGACCATCATGATTTAAGCTTTCTTGGGAACTTTAGGTAGAAATTGTATAAAAGAACTTGATCTCCCTCCTTAAATTGTTTAGACTATTTAATCCTTTGGTCATGATATTTCTTGTTCCTGCCCTTGTTCAATTTAGAGTTCTTATAGGCCATCAATCATCACTTCCAATTTATTAACTTCCAACTTCCTCTTCTCAACTACAAGTTAAAGATCAAAATTCAAAAGCTTAATGGCACAATATGCCTTACATTCTAATTCTACATGTAATTGACATACTTTCCTATAGACAAACCTATAAATTGCAATGCCAATTAGTGTTTTGTATGTCATTCTATAGGCCTATAGTGCGTCATCAAGCTTAATTGAACAATCTCTCCTCTAATGCTTTACATTCTTTTCTAAATTTCAATTTAAATCCCTATTAGTTACCTCAAGTTGCTACTAGTTTAAGAGTGATATGGGGTGGCAATTTTATGAGTGATTTTATACTTTTTAAGAACCTTTTTAATTTGTGCATTAGAAAAATGTGTGCCCCTATCACTTATAATTGCTTTAGTATGCCATAACAAGAAACAACTTTTTCAAGAATCTTAAAATAACCTTAACATCATTTTTTGGTAAAAATTAAGCCTTATCCCATTTAGATGCATAGTCTTAGCCCACAAACTTCACGCTACATAACTTAGAAAATTTTAAGATTTGTAATTAATCCATCGATCTTCATACTCAACACTTCAACTTAGTATGCCAGTGACATAATTACATCAACATCTTATACTCCATTAACTTGCTAAGTCTTGCTCAAGAAAAGCATCACTAATAATTGTTCATTGCTACGTCTTCAATAAAGTCATGAGCTACTTCTGGAGTTTTATTATTCAAAGTACCCCTAACTGCTGCATCTATCATCTACCTCATTATTTGATTAAGCGCATTATAAAAGTTTTGTATTTGCATCGACAATGGTTGGCTATAATGCAAACCCTTCCTTAACATCTCCTTGAATCTCTCTCATGTGTCATATGATGTCTCTGAATTAGCCTAAGTCTAGAAAGAGATGTCATTCCTTAGTTTAGCAATCGTAGCTGGCATCAAGTACTTCAAAAGAAACTTTTCTACAATTCTAAGTAGCAAAGGATGACTTTGGCGGAGAGTTTAACCATTGCTTCGCCCTACCCCTCAATAAGAATGAGAATAATATTAATCTAGTAGCATCGTCATTGGCATCATTGATCTTAAAGGTATCACAAATCTCTATAAAGTTTGTGAAATATGTGTTTAGGTTCTCATCTTATAGTCCATCAAATTGGAAAGATTGTTACACTATCAGAATAATACTCATATAATAGTAAAATTATTGGCATTGATAGTTAGTCTCATAATGCTAGACTCCTCCCCTGCCGAGTTTGGTCTACCAAAATTAAACATTGTCCTTGGTTAGTCTGTTATAGTTTTAGATTCTTCAGTATCAATCTAACCTTCTAAGTCCTCTATCTGTTGATCTAACTCGATCTTTCTAAGTAGGGTTCTACAGATATTTCTATGAGTTATCCACTCAATATCTAAAACTTTGTTGACCAAATGTGGTGAATTCACTCGAATCATAAACTAACCCCAAGACTTATAGAACTAATAAAACGAAAGAGTCAATAAAATAAGAAAAAAAATTAAAAAATAAATAGAAATGAAACAAGTAATAATGTCTAGATTAATAAAGACAAGACTTTCCTAATATTCTAATCCCCAAAAGCAACGTCAAAAACTTGATTAACGTAATTTTAAACCGCAAGTACATAGTGTAGTTGTAGCTAGCTATAGTAAGTATGAGTTGATCCCATGAGGATTACAAGTACTAGTAGTGGCCTCTTTTATATTATCTAACTGTTGAATAAGATAATGATTTAATTTAAAATTAAACTAAACTAAAACTCAACCCAATCATGAATCAAGATAAATATAACAAAAAGATTAACCTAATATCAAATAAATATTACCTAGGTAATCAGTCCCCCAAAATTATCGTAATTACTAACCCTTTATCATAAAATTTAGTTATTGATCATTGGACTATAGAAACTCCTATCTTATGTTAATAACTTTCTCAAGACTATTAATAACTAATCCTCAGTTGACTAACTAAAACCTCTTGCTAATTAAAACCTTTAAGATCACATTATTTGACTTTTAAATTTCTCTATTAGGTTTGACCCTAAACTAAAAGGAATTATGTCAACCTATCTGTAGGTTTACATACAACTCCTTCCAATTATGGTAGATATCTTCATACTAAAGGATTTATCAATCTCAATCATGAAAAATCAAACTTTGATCTAATATCCCAGACATATCAATTCAAAAATTGAAACTGATAAGTGCATATTTGTTAAATATTTATGTTTTAATTATTCCTTTTTACCCCTCTTATTGATTTAATTATTGGGAC
>JANQAP020000200.1:2187569-2200164 GCA_026874005.2 Erythroxylum coriaceum
TTGGATAGACCATCTTCCTTCTTTCTTCTTACAAAAACCAAAATTGGTAATTCAATTTTAGGTTATGGTCTTTTCATGTAGCCATTTTAAAGATAAATGAAGAGAGTCTCATTTATTGGTTGCTTTATGATTGAAGTGATGCATTGGATGCCTCTCTCTTCTTCCATTCCATGCATAACCGAATTTGATAGTGTAAGAAAGACTTCTTGCAAGGTTTTAGACTCTCTCTCCTTTCATGCAAGGGTGAACCGAAATTACCAAGTGAAAGAGTCTCATTTTTTTTTTCATCTTTTTCTAAAAAAATCTCCTCCAAACATTTCTTCTCCTTTCCCAACAAAGGATTTTGTTAACCTAGCTGTCCTTGAAGAACAACAAGTAAATCAAATTGGTTGAGGATACAACAATAAGGAGAAGATAGATTGCTAAAGGAAAAGATTCAAAAGTAAAGGATTTGGATACAAAAAGAAGGAGAGGATAGCGCAACGAGGATTTAAAGCTGTAGCAAAGGAGTCGGTAATAGTCTTCATCTTGTTTATGTTTTTATTATCCTTATACCATATCATGTATGGATTGGCATGATGATTTGGATTTGTTGCTTCCGTTGGAAAAATGATTTATTAAAAGTTTTGAAATCTACCGTTTCTCCAAATATAGCATGCTTTCTTTTTCCGATCCAACGTGATCTTCAGAAGGAACATGATGAAGTTGGACACAAGCTCACGAATAAAGTGGCAATCCACCTCAATATGTTTTGTGCATTCATGATGTACAAGATTAGTTGCTATACAAATATCACTAATATTATCATCATAAAGAGATTTAAGTTTGTCAAATGAAATGTCAAAATCCAATAGAAGTCGACGAAGCCAAACTATTTATGAACTAACAGATGACATGGAGCAATATTCGACTTTAGTTTATGACTTTTCAACCTGCTCCTGCTCCTGAAGGTTCAACAAGTCCATATGTATTATCCGTGCCCCTTTCTCCTTCACTCGAGCCACATCCTTTAACCCGTTACAACTTAAGAAAGCCTCCATATAGATATAGTTATTCTCCTGAGCAATATGGTCCTTCCATTGCTTATCTTAGCACTCTTGATTCCATTTCCATACCTTTTAGTTATAAACAAGTAGTAGAAATTACATTTTGGAAGAGTGCCATGGAAGAGGAAATTTTGGCTTTGAAGGCAAACTAAATTTGGGAATTAGTCCCTGCTCTACATGATGTATCATTGGTTGGTAATAAATGGATGTATATTGTAAAACTCAAACTTGATTCTGTTGACAAGTTTAAGGCTAGATTAGTTGCTTAAGGATTTAAGCAGGAATATTGTATTGACTATGAGGAAACATTTTCTCCAGTGACTAAGATGACCATATTTTGAATGTTGTTAGCTATAGCACCCACAAAACGATGGCCTTTACATTAGATGGATGTCAAAAATTTCTTTTTTCATAGAGACTTGAATGAGACTATGTACATGAAACCAACACTAGGATATCCTCTATCTGATCCCAATTTGGCATGGAAACTCAGTAAGTCACTTTATGGACTCAAACAAGCTCCTCGTGCATGGTTTTATAAACTCTCATCTACTATTAAATCAGCTGGGTTTCAACAAAGTTCCAATGATCATTCATTGTTTACTTCACATTCCTCTATCAACATCATTGTTTTGCTAATGTATGTTGATGATATGGTTATCATAAGAGATGATCAACAAGGTATTGATAAGTTGAAGAAAATTCTCTAATCCTCCTTCCATGTGAAAGATCTTGGCCATTTGTCTTATTTCTTGGTGTTGAAGGTTTCTCAAATAGAGAATGGCATACATATATTTTACCTAGCGAAAGTATATTACTAATTTGATCTAATTGGCCAATCTTCCTGATAACCAATCTTGTGCTATACTAATGGACCTAAATCTTAAATTAACAAAAGATGTAGGACAACCATTATCTAATCTGACCCTCTGTAGGCATCTTGTTGGTAGTATTATATATCTTATAACAACTCGTCCTGACATTTCTTATGCTATTCAAATAGTCGGTCAATTTCTTTCTAATCCTTGTAAGTTATTTTACTCTTCATTGCATCATTCGATATTGAAAGATAATTTAGGAAGAGGTATATTTTTTTCTTCAATATCCTTTATAAGGCTTGTTGCATTTGCTAATGCTAATTATACTGGGTGCCTCGATACAAGGTGTTCTACATGGAGTTCTCTTAATTGAAATCCATGTGGGCCTTTAGACACTTCATGTTAGGCTTCAAGGAGTAAGACAATGCCTGTTGGACCTTTATAAGATGAAATCTAACTCAACAACATGGCTCTATCTCTTTGAAGGTCTTAGATCAAACAATTCAATGCTTGCTTCATTGCTTTGGCCCTAGCTCTTGTCATTGGGCCTCCAACATCTTGTAATGGATCTTTAGGAACATTATACTTGAATGTTGGGCCTTTGATATGGGAATTTCGTTCAACCCCTTGCCTTGCACTTTTACACTTCAAATCTGATCCAATTTCAGCTCTTAAGCCTCCTTTTGCAAGCTCATGTCCATACAAGTCATATCTTAGGCTTCCTTGAGGCGTATTACACCATGTATGCTTCTTTTCTTGTCTTTCACATGCCAATGGTTCTCCATCACCTAATCTCCTCCTTTTATCCATTATGTTCTATATCTTTGCCTCATTAAAGAGTGGTCATAGAATAGAGCCTTTGAGAGATTATTCATTGCCTATTTTTCTCTATCCATGAGCATCTTGCAATGTGAATTTTTATATAAATCATCCTGCTCTGTGCCCAAAGCTCTCTTAGTTATAGCAATAAGGTAATGTACATTTCCTATTTTCCTTGTGCAATAGCTTGAGACTTTGTTTGATTAATTTCATTCTCTGAATACATACATACATACATACATACATATATATATATATATATATATATATATATATATATAAACACACACACACACACACACACATCCTCAAACCTAGAACATTAATTAGAAAATTGTTAACTTAATCTTTAATGCTTATGACTATTTGCCTATTCTAATAGTGATCAAACTTATAACGAATCATCTTGATCAATATTTTTTCAAAGTTGAAGAAATTTCCAAAATTATTTCATATTAAACTAATTATAATAAAATTGATAAGTATAATAGTTAAATCCCTCCCCCATACTTAAATTTTATATTGTCCTTATTATACATAACATGTAAGAACAATGAAATCATTGAAAAAAATGTAAAGGAGGTAAAGATAACTAGTACTCCCCTTATAATAAAAGAAACATTAATCGTATATGATGCTATTAATATTTGTCCTAGGCCACTGAAATCTAATCACTAATCTAGTGCATTGCGATATATAACCTACAAAATTCTATCAATTCTCATCCCAAATAAGATAATTGTGATCTATCATTGATGAATTACTATTTTTAAACTAAAAACATATGTAATAAACATCAACATTATGCAAAAACATATTAAAACTATTTTTAAAGATCCTAAAAACTACTAAATTAAAATAAGATCATCTAAATCATTAGGTTACCTCCTAATAAGCACTTTTTTTAACAAGACATGATACTCAAACTCTTCACTCATCTAGGATATCTAATTAAATGAACTTAATTATCATCATACATGTTCGTGATGATTTGCAAGCTTATAATTTATAGCCTTCAAATACCACAAGTACACGGGTTGTGATTGTAGTAAGTGAAGGGTCGATCCCACGATGAGGTTGAACTAATCTAATCCTATGTTATCTAAGGCTCAGAAAAATTAATAAAAATGAAAATAAAAATTGCAACAAAAGGTAAATAAGAGAATTTGATTTCAAGAAATTAATTTGGAAATTTAACACGAAAAGAAATTAAAATTGAGCAATATAAAAAGTCACAATGGAAATCAATCAAGAGAAATTACCAAGTTATGAGAAAGGGGATTTTCCCTATCATTAATACTAAACTAGCCATTTATGTGTTAATGGGGTGTCGGTTATAGACTTTCGTAGAATTGATTACTCTTTCTCTCGATATAACCATTAAACCCTAAATCATAAATCCTAATTGAATTATGGAAATTGCAATCCCTCAATTGACAAAGACCTATAACCCTAATTAGATCTTAAGCCCTCTAATAAACTACTGGGTCTCATATGAGATATCTCTCCATATAATAACCGATATGATTAATCACATGGTCTATTGGATCGCCTAACTCTCATTAACCCAATTTAATCATTTTTATCTGGTTCGCCTCTCGGTTTATTACCGAAATATGCAAGTACCGCAATTAAACACAACACTTAATCAATAAAACATAAAACGACTATATTAACATTAAATCAAGGTAAAATTTTGAAGGAAGAGTTAGAAAATCATTTACAATCTAAAATCCATCATCATACAATCCATTTCAATCTTATACATTGAATGAACAAAAATGAAAATGGAAAGGAGAAAGAACTTGGATCGGATAATTAGAAGGTAATAGCATCGAGAGACCCATTTATTCGGGAAGTCAGTAACATCGAAAGACCTGCTTCTTCTACTCTTCTTCCTCTTCCTCTTCTCTCTTCTTTCTCTTTCCTTTAGGTTTTTCCAAAAGTGGCAAAAGTGAAGCTCTCTTTAGGGTCACATCATCTTCCTTTATTTCGTCTTTCTAATTAGGGTAGCCCTAAGGTCTTTTCCAGGTCTGAAAGGTCTGAAAAGTCCCTAAAAAACTTAAAACCGAAAGCATCCCCACATCTATCCGTAGGCAGGCCACTATCGTAGCCCTTAGTGGCAAGATTGTGGTCAAGGTTTTGGCCTTCTATCACGATCGTGGCACCTCCATCATCCTTTTGTCATGATCCGTGGCCCTTCTTCTCTAAATCTTCTCCGTTTTCCACTCTTTGCCCTGAAGCACTAGCAAACACATCAAGGCACCTTAAAAATATATATTTGAAGCTTAAAAACATGCTCTAACCCATAAAACACTTAAAACACAAATATCTACTAACTAACACAATTCTAACCTAAACACACACTAAATGATCAAATTAGCTACAAAATACAAACTACACTATCCACAAAAACATAATACAATCTACAACTATCAACATTCCCACACTTAAATGTTTTCCTGTCCTTAAGCAAAAAACAAAACAAGCAAAGCACAACATACATACAAATGCAATAATGATGCAATGGCATCAAAATTCACGAAACAAATTTAAATTTGAACAATATCCCTTAACTTGTTCTAACTTATTAACATGCAAAATCCCCGTCTAAGTACCTTGGACTAAATTTACAACTAATCGAAACTTTAATGTTAAGTTTATTCACCCCTATCACTTGCACATAAATCAGAAGAAGAATTAGGCCAAAAATTAGGATACATTCTGGGAAAATAAAACTTCCATCGAAGAGAAGCAAATGAAAGGCTTTCACAAAAATTCTCGTAGAATCGAGAATGAAGTTTTCATTCTGTACATGCCAGATCATGAATTAGTAACTGCATCCACCCCTATCACTTGCACATAAACATTGGTCATCATTTGGTCAATAAAAAATGAAACTATCCCTAAGTAAGTTTTCATGAAAATTTAAGCTTTTTACAAAGATTGTTAGGCTTATTTAACAAAACACTATTTTTGTTAATTTTGATTAACATGAACCTAGCCTTTTTACATGAAGGCAAACATTTGTGATGAATGTTGATCTAGTTACTCAACTAGGTCATGTTTTTATTAAGTAGCTTGGTTGGAATGTCATTACAAACTTTTGACATGAAGGCACACATTTATGATGCGTTTCGATCCAGTTACTCAGCTACATCAAATTCTCAATTGGCTACTAGCTCTATTCATAACTCGAAGGCCAACGGAATAGTTAATTGCTTATGATTTACACATTTTATTATTATTATTATTTTAATTATTACCTACCTTATTTCTTTAACTAGTAATTCTCATAAAAAGGTACTAGTGATGCTACTTATTTGATTAACCTAAAATTATAAATGAATGTGACAAATTCCTATGGTTAATAAACTAACATCAAATCTTGATTAACATGCACATTTAACCAAAGAACCTATATCACTAATTTCACAAGCTAATAACTCTTAGCAACCTAAAAGACTAGGTTCAAAGCTAAATCGATTCTGTTCAGTTCTAGCCATTGACATATTGACACAATTCACATAATGCAACCTAAACAGACTAACATAAAAGACATAAAAAAAATACAAAATTCAAATTCAAAGTAAAAAAATACATACACATAACCCTCCCTACATTTAAATAACACATTGTCATCAATGTGAGAAAAGAAAACAATGACAGAAAAGGAGGGGATTAAAACAATGTAATAAAGATCATAAAAACAAAAGGTAAAAATAAAAATAAAATAAAGATAAAAGACAAGGGTTAGAGCACCAAACCCATCATGGTGACTGAGGTAGTGATAGTGATGGTGTCAGAGACTAAATTTGCTTGCCACTGAGATTGCTTTCCTATCTTATAATTAATTCACAGAGAGTAAGAGAATTAGTAATCCCCAAATTGCAAATCATCCAAACTTACTTTTAGGATTTAAAACAATCTAACAACACATAATTTATATCTAACAACTAAACGTGTTAATTTATGGTCATTAACTTGACCTTACAACCTTAAAAACTCAACCAGGATCAATTATAAGTGACTTGCTTCCACCATTCTCGTTTAACATCATCTTTGTAGCTTGTAGATAAGCTACATGTTGGAAGATAATTAAAAGGACATAATCTATAAAAGTAAGGAAACCTAATAAGCTTAGTAATGTCCTTTCTATCGACAAACTATCAACAAAATAAGGAATAACAAAACTCCCTTAATCTTCCATCGAATCCAACAATTTGTTCAGTAAGAAGGTAAACTGTTTGCTTTCTTCTTTAACCACCTTTGTCTCCTCTGCTTCTTCCGCTTCATGAATAGAGAAGTCTATATATTTTTAAACCTTTACCGCCACTGTCATCTGTTCGTCTTGCTCATGCTCTTTTAAAGATGTGACTACATTAATTTACACAAATGGTATGCTTAATGGGTAAGGGGGAGGAGGAACATAGGGATGGTCCTCATTCTTTTCTTCATCCTTTTTAAGATTTTCTTAGTCCTCTACAAGGTAGGTTTTTGTTTAGTTTTCTAGTGGTTCTTCTAACTTTTCCCCACTCCCAAGAGTGATAGCCTTAACTTGCTTTTTTGTATATACTTCCATGTTGCTTGAAAGACTTCCCACACTTCTTGTAGATAATGCATTGGCAAGCTGTTCCACTTGAACCTCCAGGTGGAGGGTAAAAGAGCCATGAGTCATTTTTACTTAGACAATTTGCCCTTTTAATCTCTTTTGGGCCTCAACCATACTTACGAGCTTGTCCATGATCTTGTCCAGTTTAGAATCATAGTCATTATATTCATCTTGTTAAAATCCATGTAACTCTTGATTTCTAAATTGAATCCTAGCATTGTTAGACTAATGAAAATATAGGTAGTTCTGCCACCCTGAATTGAATGTGTTTAAATAAAGATTGCTATCTCCCTAACCAACTTGTGCTCGATTAAAGTTTAATTACTCCACGTTGTTGTTTTCCCCCAAGAAACAATTAGTTAAGTTATAGCTAACTTGTCCACATAACTCACTGTTGTGCTAAATTATTTTGAATGGAAAGGAAGAGGTGGCTTTCAAACTATTTAGTTGCCTGGTTAGATTGTTGATCTCAGCCTACAATGTTGTCACTGAATTTGCAGCAATCATTCCTTTTAGATCCTGAAAGGCTGGTTGCTCTCTACTTCATTCTGATGTCCAAAGACAACTATTATACGCCATCTCTTCTAGCATAACGTGTGTTGCTTCAACTGTTTTCCTTATGAATGATCCTCCAGTAGCTGCATCTATTGTGCCCCTCATAGGTGGATTAACTCCATTATAGAAGGTTTACAAAAGGAATTCGTTAGGTAGGTTATGATGATGATAACTCCTTTACAACTCCTTATACCGCTCCCACGCTTCATATAAAGATTCCCCATCATTTTGTCTTTATTAGTATTGTTGTCTTGTTTTAAAGGGAAGTACTTATCTAGAAAAGCTCGCACTAGCTACTCTCAAGTTGTGACGTTGGCTAGGTTAGGAGAATTTAACCATGCCTTGGCTCTACCCTTGAGTGTAAAGGGAAAGAGTCTCATCCTAACATCATCTTCCAACATCCCAATATATTGGAAGGTGTCACTAATCTCTAAGAAATTAGCTAAATGAGCATTAGAATCCTTATTAGCTAACCCGTACAATTGCACGGTGGTTCGCAACATGTTTAGCAATGATGGATTGATCTCAAACATACTCGGGTTTGCACTGGTGGTCGTGTAATCTCATAACGATAAGCATTGAGTTGTGGCCTTATGAAGTCCATAAGGGTCTGTCTATCTCTATGATGTATTTCCTCCATCATCGTTCTTTCCATCTCTTCTTAGCATTCAACTCTTGAGATTTCCCATTCTTAACTTGGGATGTCCGAATTGATGTGTCTTATACCTTGCGTGCAAACTTTCATCTCTTTTTTTTATACTTAGAATAAAAGAATTAGTCTAATCCTACACCTCCCCAGCAACGGTGTCAAAAATTTATTCATGATTATTTGCAATCTTACGATTTATAGCCGTCAAATACCGCAAGTGCACGGGTCATGATTTGTAGTAAGTGAAGGGTCGATCCCACGAGGAGGTGAACTAATCTAATCTTATGTTATCCAAGGCTCAAAAAATTAATTAAAATGAAAATAAAAATTATAACAGAAAGTAAATATGAGAATTTTATATCAAGAAATTAATTCAAAAATTTAGCACGAAAAGAAATAAAAATTGAACAACACAAAAATTCACAATGGAAATCAATTAAGAGAAATTACCAAGTTATTAAAAAGGAGATTTTCCCTATCATTAATGCTAACCTAGTCATTTATGTGTTAACGGGATTTCAGTTCTAAAATATTGTAGAGTTGATTACTCTCTCTCGAGTTATAATCATTAAACCCTAAATCATAAACCCTAATTGAATTATGGAAATTGTAATCTCTGAATTAACAAAGACCTGTAATCCTAATTAGATCTTAAGCCCTCTAATAAACTACGAGGTCTCATACGGGATCTCTCTTCACTCAATAACTGATATGATTAATCACATGATCTATTGGATCGCTTAACTCTCATTAACCCAATCTAATTATTTTTATTCAGTTCACATCTCGATTTATTACCAAAATATGCAAGTACCGCAATTAATCACAATACCTAATCAATAAAACACAAAAATGACTATATTAACATTAAATCAAGGTAAAATCTCCAAGGAAGAGTTAGAACATCATCAACAATCCAAAATCCATCATTATACAATCCATTTCAATCTTATACATAGAATGAACAAAAATGAGAATGAAAAGGAGGAAAAACTTGGATCGAATAATCTGGAAGGCAACTGCGTCGAGAGACCCATTTATCTGTGAAATCAGCAGCGTCAGAAGACCTACTTCTTCTCCTCTTCTTCCTCTTCCTGTTCCTCTTCTCTTTCTCTCCTTTAGGGTTTTCCAAAAGTGACAAAAGTGAAGCTCTCTTTAGGGTTACATTTATTTCCTTTATATAGTCTTTCCAATTAGGATAGCCCTAGGGTATTTTACAAGTCTGAAAGGTCTGAAAAGTCCCTCAAAAACTTAAAACTGGAAACATTCCCTCGTCTGTCCATGCACAGGCCACAATTGTGGCCCTTTGTGGCACGATCGTTGCACCAATTTTAGCCTTTTTTCACAATCGTGACAGATTATGCCACGATTATGGCACCTCCATCATCCTTCTGTCATGATTCGTGGCCCTGTGTTAACTCCCGGTTCTTCTCTGAATCTTCTCCATTTTCCACTATTTTCCCTAAAACACTAGCAAACATATTAAGGCACCTCAAAAATATAAAATTGAAGCTCAAAAACATACTTTAACCTATAAAACAATTAAAACACCAATATATACTAACTAACACAATTCCAACCTAAACACACACTAAATAATCAAATTAACGAATAAATACAAACTCAACTACCTAAAAAAACATGATGCAATGTACAACTATCAACACATAAAACTTAGGAAAGAAGTAGTAATAGAAAATTTATTATTTTCTCATAAATAAGGGGGCCAATTGTAAAACAAGCCTATGTGCTTCTTAATAGATGGTAAGGGTTTAGGTTCTCATCCTCGTAAGTCTCAAAAACACAAAAAACTAGGGGTTTATAGCCTTCACCTTCCAACATAAAGCACACTCAATAAGGTTTAGGTCTTCCACTTTTTTTTAAAAATCCTAAAGCTATATATGTTTCCAAAGTTTCATAACAAATAATTTTAGTTAATTCATCTTGCATAATTAACCCATTTTTTATTGTATGCTAGACCAAATTGTGTTTGTGTAGGAGAATTTGAAGAATTAGTGGTTAATAGATTATGGTAAGGCTTTACAAAGAACACATAAGGGATCATTTTATGAACTAAACCTATCTTTAGTCTAGATTTTACCTAATATAAGGGATCATTTTACTAACTGACCCTATCTTTAGTCTACAGTTTTCCTAATATGGCTACCCAATATGTAACTAAAGCCTTTGGATTTATAATATTTTTCCATATGAGATTAGCCTATTGCACCATAGAATAATGCATTTTAATTTTATGTATGAAGATAGCATTAGAATAGATACCAGACTGTTAAAGTGTCAAAATAAAAGCATGTGGAAGATATATATTAGGGGAATAGTTTGTCAAATTGTTTATAATGAAGGATGTACCCTTGTGCTAGCAATTCCTCCTGTTATTTTGTATGATCTCTGACACCTTACAGCATAGTGAAAATCTACTTACTAATAAATTAAATTTATATCTAAAAAAGAGGGGGCTGACAGGACTCTAATGATCAAACTAAAACTAAGTTGCATATTCATTGGAATTTCAATAAAAGGTTAAAAGTGATCCCTACATTCTTTCAAATTCTAAACATTGTTATTAGAAAGATAATGAGCATAGATCCATCTAGTCTAAATAGCCTCTTTATCATAAATGATTCTTAAAATCCATTTGGCTAAAAGAACCTATTTTTTACATTTTGATGACAACAATCTAAGTCCCCACTCTTTCTTGGGAAAACATATCTATTCCCATTTCACCTTGGCTCCATAAAAGTTTTTAGGATGCTAGAATATTGAAACTTTTTAATCCTTTTAAGTTCCTTAATGGTTCTTTTTGGAAGGACTAGATAGGATCCTCAATTAATATGTAGGTTAGACATGAAACTTTTTGTTAGTTTCATTATTCCTATAAGTGAAAGGTGTTTATTATGCCAAGCCATTATTCTTCTCTTTGTTGAGTTAATGATTGAAACACAATTTGAAAACTTAGGCTTTTTAGAGAATCTGGGTAATTTGAGGTAAGTGAATGGTAAAGTCTGCACTTACATACCTGAAATAAGTTGAAGTATATTTCCATTTGCAGTACTTGCAAAGAGCAAGAGTTTACTTTTATTAAAATTTATCTTCAGTCTTGATATATTAAAAAAGAGACTGAGAGAATCTATAGTGATTTTCAACGATTGAGGGGTATTTCCATAGAACAACAATAAGTCATATGCTTACCCTAAAGAGAATAACTTTAATTCTTTGCATTTATAATGGAATTTTAAGTCTATTCCCTCATCAATCTTCCTAGAAGTTATTATATGTAATAATTCTATAGCTAAGGTAAATAGATGGGTCAATATGGGTTTTCCTATCTAATTCCTCTTGCCCCTTTGAATATTGTTGTAGGTTCACCCTTGATAAATACTGAGAAAGAAGTTATTATAATACAGGATCTAATCTAAGAGATGAAAGTATCCAGGAAATTGAAAGCTTTAAGGTAGTTGATGATGAAGTCCCAATCAATAGAATAAAAAGTTTTATATAGATCTACTTTTAAGGTATAACTTTGTGTGGATCGATTGTTGTAATAACTTTTGAATAGCTACTGAGCTAGTAAAAGGTTATCTCTCATCTGTTTACCTTCTATGAATACACTTTAACTATAATGTATGACTGAAGAGAGAGTTTCCCTAAGTCTAGTTGCTAAGATCTTAAAAAATTGTTTTATATAATAGGTTGCAATGTGTAATAGTTCTAAAGTCTTAGAAAGAAGAAATATTTTTCTTCTTAAGGATAAGGCTGAGGTATGTCTTGTTTAATTCTTTAAGCATTTTACTAGTAAAGAACTCCTGAACATAATCCACAACTTGTAACATCCCCTCACTTATGGAAAAGGGCAATTTGGTCATTCTGAATGGGTTAGAATAATTGAAAATGTTTTGACATATTCATGCATTCATATATGCACATGGATACTAAATAGTGAATATTTGCACATGAAATGTTGTACATGCATGCATGACATTTTCCCGGTTTTTAATTGTGAATAATTGAGTTATATAAAAAAAAAGTGTCTTAAGTGATTGATAATTGGAATTGGAGAGGTTCATTAGGGTTTTCC
>JANQAP020000200.1:2221762-2239559 GCA_026874005.2 Erythroxylum coriaceum
ACATCTTCCATAACATTGATACTATTATTGGGAGTGTTGGCTTACATCATGTATTGTGTCTCATGCTTTTTATTCTTGGCTACAATCATGAAACCATTGGTAAGTTTCCATACATTGTTATGGAACGTGCTACTAAACCTTTCATCGTCAAGCTTTCCCACAATTATGATACTGAATATGATATATGGAATATATAGTACTAATCTCGTGCGGTTATTGGTCTCCAAACAAATGTCTCCAACGTCAATGGCTTGTGCGAAGTCATATTTCCCATCTTCATACGCCCATAAGCTTTGGATGTATAAGATATAAATAGTGCTTGTTGAGCAGTCGCGTAAGTTGAAGCACCACTATCACTTACCCAACTCTTTTCTTCTCACAAAATACTAATCTTCTCTTCACAAATCACAAGTAGATCCTCGATGATGGTAATTCGATCTTGATTATTGGTTTCATTCTTCTTTGGTTCTTGATTCCTTTTGCCTTGTCTTTTAGTTTCTGGCATTTCTTCTGCATATGGCCTTTTTTACCACATTAGAAGCATTTAATGTTGGCAAATTTGTTGGGCCTACTATTGATCTACTTTTTTTGCCTGGATCTCTGCTTTTGCTTCTCCCCCTTATCTCTATGATTAAGACATCAGACTCAGGAGATGAGCTTTAAGTCTTTCTTCTTAACTCCTCCTCCAAAAGGCTACTTTTAACCTTTTCCATTGAGACTACACCTTTAGGGGTTGAGTTGAAGAGCATTGTTTTGAATGTCTTTTAGGAGCTTGGTAAGGATCTAAAAGCCATAATCTAAGTAGCTCATTATCGTAAGTGAGCCTCATGGTGCCCATCTGATTAATGATCCCTTGATAAGTATTCAAGTGATCCACCATCGATGTTCCATCTTGGTATCTTAAGTCCATGAGTTGTTTAATCAGGAACATTTTGTTGTTGCTAGACTTACGAGCATAAAGGCTCTCGAGTTTGGCCTATAATTTGTCTACTTCCTTCTTGCCGGAGATATGATTTCGGATATTATCATTCACCCAGTTTTTGATGAATCTGCAGACTTGTCTATGTAACAGATTCCACTTAATGTCGAATTTTCCTTAGGGTTTTGTGATATTGAATATCAATTAATGGTATCCCTTCACATAAAGGATATCTTCCATCTTCTCCTTCCATACTTGAAAGTTGCCTCTGTACAAACTGATCATTCTACTTGTGTTGACTTCCATCGTTTACAAAGGATGACTGACTTAGTTACCGTAAACGTGAATAGTGACCATAATTGAAAATAATAATAGTACATTTTAATAATGCCCAGTATCTTCAAACAGTGGTCTAACTTATTTTCTAATGTGGAGGATCCACTATTTAGTGGCAACCACAGAGTTTATGATAAGTAGACTTGCACACCCAAACTGTACTTTGATACTAGTTTGATGGGAGGTAGACACACTAAAGTAGCGAAATAAAATCTCTCCCGTCTTTTGTAAACCTATGAGGAAATCATCAAGTGGAGAAAATCATATAAACTTCGAAATAAAATCAAAGAAGGGCACACTGAATTTTTATGTGAAAAACCTTCCCAATATGGAAAGTAAAAACTATGGGACTCTAGTCCAAAATATCTCTACTATTTAAAATAATGGGTACAACAAAATCTCTCTAGATAAAACTTGAGGTAATACACCAAAATACTTTAGAAATTAAACCACCCTTGGAAATACAATGAGAGTGAAAAATATCTTACAAATAGAGGAACAATAGTGCCAAATTATCAGGCATAAAACTGTGATCCACAATAATCTCAAGACCTAAGTCTTGGAATATTGCTGATAAAATATTAGCTTAATCAGATTACTAATAACTTTCGTTTGAAAGCTTAATCGAAGATATATCACTATCTATTTTATTAAGCTTGTATTGCTCTGAATAATTTACTTAAGATGCTTAAGTCTTCCCTCTTGGAGTTTATTTATAGGAAGAAATCTACTTAAACCTTCCTTCCACTTTCAACGTGGAGGTGCTCGATTGAGCGCGCCAGCATCATCACACACTTACGAGTCCTTGGGTGGTCCCTCGTTGATCACATCAAATTCGGACGCTACTGCATTCCCAGTGTGTAAAAGTGGACTAAAGTTGAGTGCAAAAGAGGCATCAAGAGCTACCAGGCATTGTCTGGCATGAGTAAACTAGTTAACGGGTATTTGTAATGATGGTTTAAATTTGTGAAATGAATGTTTTGAGGCTAAAGGTGGTGGCTTTATTAAGAGAGATTGCTTATGGTCTTGCTTGGAGAGAATGTGATTTTGGAGATGAAGGTTTTAATTTGAGGAGAGAAAGTTTGAGAGGAAAGTAAGGCTTCCATGGGTGAAGAATTATTCGATAGTTTAAGAACGTTGGATAAGAGAGAGAGAGAGTTACTCCAACAATTTCCTACATCGTTTTTAGACTTCATCACTTAGGTGGCTTGGAATTTGTTTCCTTTGGATTGGCTGTTCAATTTTGAAACAGGAACATCTTTAGGCTATAAAATACTGTGACTATATGGGTCCAATTTAATTTATTCATTAAATAGCAACATTTTCAAAGTTTTGATTATTTAATGATTAAAAAAATGAAGTTGATTAAATTAATTTATTATAAAAATTTTGAAATAAATTAATATTAAAATTAAAAAATATATGGTCTTATGATAAATAACTTTTAGTTTTTTATCTTTAAAAAATACCACTGAAAACTGGAAACAGGAAGCGGACATTTACTTAATTATGTTATGCCCAAAAATGCCCTTCCATAAAATGATGGCAAAGCAACAAGCAGAGCTCTTTATCTTTTCCTTCCATTTAGTATCATGCAGTTTAAGCTTTGTTTCTCTCATGGCTATTCTTCTCTCCCCCTCTTTTCACCCTCCAAAACCCCCTCTAAACTCCGGCATTGCAATCTTCATCACTCCGGCGTCCACATCCCCCACCCCCACCGGATCTCTCCTCAATACTATCTCCAAAAGACAGTTCATATTGAAAACTACTTTACTGGGTGCCATCTCATTAGCTACTCAAAACCCACTTGCACGGTCCGTAGCTGAATCTCCTCCTCCTTCAAGACCGGCTCTTTCGGGCATTGCCAACACCAAATCTTGGTTCCAGTTCTACGGTGATGGGTTTTCCATCAGGGTCCCTCCTCAGTTTCAGGACATCATGGAGCCAGAGGCATGTTTCTCTCTATATTTTGACTTCTTAGTGTCTTTGATTTTTAAATATTCTTTTTATCGGTTTGCTTTCAAATGTAAGAATTGAAGTTCTTCCTGAGGATGAGAATTAGTTTTATCCTTTTCGGGATTCTATGATGGTTATATATATATATATATCGGATAAAATCTATCAATTTATACACCTTAAGTACCATGAATTAGAATATTCGTTAGGACTTTCGACATTGGTGACCTAGAGTCAACGTCCAACGGTGCCTTCTTCCTTTTTCCTTGTTCCTTTTATCACTAATTGGAAAATCAAATGTACACTTTAAACATTCGAAACTACTTGACAATAATTCAAAACATATCTTGAAGACTATTACTGGTCTTAGGAATTACGAACTGTGGTAACAATTTTGCAGTATGTGAGAGATGATGACTATTCTATTCTTCACGGTCTTAGGATTTCAATGCTGGGATGTCATTGTATGGAGATAAGGCAAAGCCAAAGACATTTGCCGCTCGTTTTGCATCCCCAGATGGGTATAAAGTTTTACCCACTGTTCTTTCTACTTTCATTTTAAATGTTAAAATTTCAGTTCGAAGTACGAGGATAACCATATTACCTGTGGCTGTGGACTACACTTTCCTTACTTCCATTGGGAGCTAAGTTGTTACAGAATGATTTACAAGATGTTCTAAATAATGTCCTACTGCTGTTCTTTATTCTGTCATAGTTAGAATCATCCTCTTTCTTTTGCTTCTTTGATTTTGTATCATACAATGATGCAGATCTGAAGTCCTAAGTGTTGTCATTCGCCCGTCAAATCAACTAAGGATCACTTTCTTAGAGGTTTGTGTAGCAACAATCTCTTTAAATCCTATTAGATTCCTCGGAGCTGTTTTCTATTGTTTGTTGTCATAATACTTTTGTTAGTCTATATAATATCCTTTTCTTCTTTTATACATCACAAAAAATTTCTAGATTGAAATTCTGCTGTATTCTTTTTAAATGTTAACCATTTGTCATGCAATCTGATGACATATAGAACCTAGTTTATGTCACACTTTGACTGACATCTGAGCTTTCATGTGATAATGTATCGTTATTTGTGAAGTAAAGCTCTGATATCAATTTGATAAAGAATTAATCGAAGAGATATCAAATTACTAATTAAAACTCATAGAAATTAGGAATTTTGAACTTGTTACAGATTGTATAGATTATAAAAAAGATTATATAACTTAAAGCTTGATTATAGGGATTTCATTACCTAATTAGTTGTTGATTAGCTAGGATACACATATGTATACTTTATACAAAAATATCAATACATATATATACCTTTCTTTGCAATTTTATGGTATCCGAACTATGTTTTGCTCAGTGAGCAGAAATCTAGGCTTTCTTCTTTCGCTTGAGTTTTGTTTAGAGAGTAGAATGTGAACCAATTCGGGCCCAGATACTTGGTGGCATCGAACTCCCCTCACTTGTTGAGATGTATTCACAAATATCTTGATCCTTGAAGGAGCCAACACAAGAAAGTGGTGACAAGTTTGCTCTAATTGTTCATAATAGTGGAAGGGGTAATGGAGGCCGAAGTAACCATGTGGCCGTGGAGGAAGGGGTAGAGGAGGCCAAAGGAAATGTGACCATTGTGGCAAGGATGGGCATGTTCGGGACTATTATTGGGACTTACACCCATAATTGAGCCCGAAGCCCTCATAGTCTGCTAATATTGTGGAGGCTTCTAGTGGTTTTGCCTCAACTAGTGCAAACAAGGTGGTTTCTGAAGAAGAATATGCAGCTTTTGTCCAGTATCAAATGGCCAAGTAAGCAACCACACCAATTGCATCATTTGCTCATTTAGGTAATTACATAGCTTGTATATCATCCTTTGTTAAACCTTAGGTTATAAATTCAGGAGTCATTGACCATATTGCAGGTAACTAAATTTTTTGATCAAATTACCATTGTTGCTAATGGTTCCACTACTAGTATAATTGGGGTTGACATTGCATTTTCTTCTCCTTCAATGATGTTATCAGCAACACTATATATTCCAAAATTTCTGTTCAACTTACTGTTTGTTAGAAAACTAACCAAATCATTGAATTGTTCTGTCTCCTTTTTCTCTGATTCTGTTGTTATCTGGGAGCTGAAGACAAAGAAGATGGATGGAGGAACGTGTGAATGTGAAGGTCTCTACTATTTTGACAGTTGTTCAATCGCTTGTTTAGCTGTTGCTTCATCCCTCTCAATCCATAGTCGCCTTGGTCATCCATCTATCCAAAAATTAAAAGAACTGATTCCTAATTTGAATTCAGATCTTCATCTAAATTGTGAGTCTTGTTAATTTGGAAAGCATCATCATGTTGCTTTTCCATCTAGAGTTAATAATAGAGTCAAAAGCTCTTTTTTGTCAGCTCATTTTGATATTTGGTCCATCTCATGTTACCTCGAAACTTGGTTTTTTGTTACTTTGTTGTTGTCGTTGATGTTTGGTCTAGAATGACTTGGTTATATCTAATGAAAGAACGTTTTGAATTGTTTTCGATTTTCTAATCCTTTTGTTCTTAAATCAAAGCTCAATTTGGTTATCCTGTTCATATCCTTAGAAGTGATAATGCTAAAGAATATTTTTCTGAATCCTTAAGTTTTACATAAGAATTGTGGTATGATTCGCCAATCTTTTTGTTCTCAAACACCACAACAAAATGGTGTTGGTGAAAGAAAAATCGGACATGTCATAGAAGTTGCTCAAACCTTACTAATTGAGATGAAGGTTCTCAAAGAGTTTTGGAGTGATGTTGTCCTCACTGCTTGCTATTTGATTAACAGAATGCCATCCACCACTTTCAAAGGTCAGACCCTCATATCCTTATGTTTCCTAATAACCCTTTGTTTCTCCTTTTGCCTCATATATTTGTTCTTTTTTATCAAACCTAGATTTTGTGTCTATCCCTAAGAGTATAACAGAGGCTATACAAAACCCTATGTGGAAGCAAGCTAAGCAAGAGGAAATAGATACTTTATGGTCAAATGACACCTAGAAGCTTGTTACTCCTCCTCCTGATGCCTCAGTTGTTGGTTGTTGATGGGTATATACTATTAAGACTCTTGCTAATAGATCAACCGAATGACTCAAGACTCGTCTTGTTGCTAAAGGATATACACAAGTCTATAGTATTGATTATTCTGAAATCTTTTCTCTTGTGGCAAAAATGACGTCAATCTGTTTTTTTTATCTCCTTAGCCGCAACTTATTCTTGGCCTCTCTACCAACTTGATATTAAAAATGCATTCCTGCATGGTGATCTAGAATAAGCAATTTATATGGAGCAACCTCTAGGGTTTGTTGCTTAGGGGGAGTGTAAGAAAGTGAGCCTATTGAAGAAATCTTTATATGGTTTAAGACAATCTCCTAGAGCATGGTTTGGACGGTTTAGTCCAGTTGTAAAGAAATTTAGTCTCAAGCAGTTTGGAGTAGACCATTCGGTGTTCTATCAACACACAAGATTTGGTAAAATTCTATTGATCGTATATGTTGATGATATTGTTATTACTAGTAATGATCAAAATGGAATTCACAGATTGAAGGAAATTCTGCAACAACATTTCCAAACAAAAGATGTTGGTCTATTGAAATATTTTTTGGGAATCGAAGTTGCAAGATCTAAAAGATGGCACATGTCTCTCTCAACACAAGTATGTTCTTGATCCCCTCGAAGAAGCTGGCTTGTTGGGATGTAAACCAGTGGATTCTTCAATGGATCCGTACATCAAACTTGATGCAGACCAGGGAAAACCCTTGAAAATTCAGGAAATTATAGGAGATTGATTGGGAAATTAAACTATCTTACGATTACTAGGCTTGACATTTCATTCAGTACAAGTGTGGTTAGTTAATTTATGCAATCCCTTTTGACCAATCATTGGAATGCGGCTATTCGAATCTTGAAATACCTCAAGCACAATCCTGGCAGAAGACTCATATAAGAACCATTTGCATTGTTTAGTTTAGGCCTATAGTGATCCTGATTGGACTGGTTCTAGGACTGATCGACTATCTACTACAGGGTATTGCATGTTTGTTTGTGGCAATCTAATTTCATAGAAAACCAAGAATTAGACAATGGCTTCTTGTTTAGGGGCATAATTATAATATAGTGCCATAGCTTATGTAACTCGAGAATTTCTTTAAGAAAACATATGTTGCAGGAACTTGGATTTCAACAAACACAACCTATGGAGCTAATATGTAATAATCGAGCAACCATTTGCATTGCTTTTAATTTTGTTTTTCATGAAAGGACAAAACATATTAAAGTAGATTGTCACTTTGTTAGAGAGAAGGTGCAACAAAATGTGATAAAAACTAGTCATGTGAAGTCTAAGGATCAGTTGATTGATCTATTTACCAAGTCTTTGGTTGGAAGTCGTGTAATACAATTATATAACAAGCTTGGAGCTTATGATATTTATGCTCCAACTTGAGGGGGAGTGTTAGATATTATGTTTGACGAAAAGGATTTTTAGGAATTATGATTGTGATTTGGTTGAGTATTTTTATAATTTTAACTTACCTTATGTGAATTAGATAATCTAGTATATAAAGGGAGTGGGAGCTACTAATTTTAACAAGCTCTTGAAATTCCTCTTGTCTCTTCTTAATCCGCATCAGCTGGTTTACCTATTTTATCTCTATGAACAAAAAGGTCTGACTGAGACTGATGTGATTCCTGTGATGTTTAATAGCACATAATATAAGTTGACTAATCTCAATTACTTAGAGTAAGACTATTTGGATTTATCTATGGAGCATTTCCAAGGTCCTTCACCTCACTCATGATCTAATATTAAACCATACTTGTAAGGAAATGCCATGAAATGATGTTCGATTAATCTTACAAATTAAGAATTCTATCGAAAATAAAGTCTTCAGTCTAATTAATCACATATATCAAAGAATTGGTGAAGTATTAAGGGATTTTTTTCATGCCTGATAGCAAAATCAGTCTTTTGAAGCATATTTTATGATTTTCAAAAGCGCTTATGAAGAATTAAATGTTTTGCTACCTTTTAGTCCTGAAGTCAAAGTTTAGTGACTTTAGCAAGTTCAATGAGAACAAATCTCGATGGCGAGCTTTTTATGTTGAAATAAAGACAAAATGCTTTTGTCTATACTTTGTGAAGTGATAATGTTAAAGAACATTTTTTCACATCGTTCTAAACATACATGTTCTAGAATATCATATTTTTCCATTTCGTTCCAAACCTACATGATCCAGAATGATATTCTTCATCGATTCTCATGTGTTGACACATCTTCTCAAAATGGTGTGGCTGAAAAAAAATTGACATGTCCTTAAAATTGTTAGGGTACTTTTATTCCAAATACACATTCCAAAATAGTTTTAGGTTGATGTATTCTCCATAACCTGTTTTTTGATCAAAAACATGCCTTTATCTGTTCGTCATGGTGGGATTCCTTATAATATTCTTTTTTTTTATTAACCCTTGTTCCCTATTACGCCACAAGTATTTGGTAATATTTGTTTTGTTCTTGATGTTCATTCTCAAGTAATTAAGTTATATTCCAAATCTTTAAAATATGTTTTCCTGGGCTACTCTCGTTTACAAATAGGGATCAGTGCTATTGTCCTAATTTTAACAAATATCATGAATTAGTTGATGTTATTTTTTTGGAACACATTCCTTTCTTTCCTACTTCTTCAATTTCAGATAAGGAGTATGATCTATTAGTTTATGAGATTATTTATCAAACCAATAATATTACTTGTACAAATGATATATAACCACAACCACAACCACTGCCTATTCACTTGGTCTATTTTAGAAAACAGGATCATTCCGATACAAGTTTGGTACTTAACTCTTTTTTGACATCAAATCCAACATCCGATGATCCTCACTTATCTTATTTTCTTTTTTATTTCTTATGATCACTTTTCCTCTTCTTGTTATTTTGTTGCCTCACTTGATTTTGTGTCTCTTCTAAAAACTGTTCATAATACCTTAACCCATCTTTGCTAGTGTGATGCTATAATAAAGGAGATAAATGCTTTATACTAATGTTTCGTGGGATTAGTGAACTTACTTCTAAGAAAGAAGGCTATTGGATGTAAATGGGCGTTGCAATCAAAGTCAGTTATGATAGATATGTGGTTATTTTAAAGCTCACCTTGTGCCAAAAGGCTATGCTCAGATTTATGGTATGAATTATTCTGCTACTTTATCTCTTGTAGCTAAATAGACCTTTATTCATCCATTCATTTCTATGGAAACTACTTATGATTGACCCTTACATCAATTAAACATTAAGAATGCCTTCTTACATGGTGACCTTCATAAGGAAGTATATATGGAGCTATCATTTGGGTTTGTTGTTTAGGGGGAATATGGAAAGGTTTGCCATCTTCAAAAGACATTATATAGTTTAAAACAAAGTCTCCATGTTTGGTTTGAAAAATTTAATCAGATAGTGAAAAAGTTTGGCTTGAATAAGAGTATATTTGACCACTTGATTTTCTACAAACATTATGTATATGGTATCATTCTCCTTGTTGTGTATGTGGATGATATTGTTATTAGTAGAAGAGATACTATAGGCATTTCATCTTTGAAGTCCTTTCTTCACATTCAGTTTCATATGAAAGATTTAGGGTTTTGAAATATTTTTTTACGAGTAAAGGTAACAAGAAACAAGAAAGATATGTTCTTGTCTTAAAGGAAATATGTACTTGATCTATTAACAGAGATTGAAATGTTAGGAGCTGAGCCAATCAGTGCTCTAATGCTCCCTAATTTACAATTCACCAAAGTTGGAGAGTTTTTAAAGACCTTAGGAAATATAAGAGATTGGTTGGATAAGTGAACTAGCTTATAATAACTCATCCAGATATTGCATACTCTGTCAGTATTATACGTCAATTTATAGCTTCTCTAACCATTAATCATTGAGTTGTCCTAGAACAAATCTTTTGTTACTTAAAGGGGCTCCTAGTAAAGGTATATTGTATGAAAATCGTGAACATATTCATATTGAATATTTCTTAGATGTTGATTGAGTAGGCTTTAAGGTTGGTTGAAAATCTACTATTGGCTATTCTGTTTTTGTTGGAGGAAATTTAATCTCATGAATAAATAAGAAGTAAAATATTGTTTATATATTCAATGCAAAATCTAAATATAGAGTCATGACATAGTCAACGTATGAGATAATGTGAAACATTATGTTGCTTAATGTTGTTCTCTAGAACTTTTGGTAAAAAATTATTGCCAACACAAGTTTAGAACACAGTACTATGTTTAGGTAGTGTTGGATTAGTAGATCCTTTGTCTCACATTTGAGGGTTTAACTTGAGAATATGGGTCTTAAAGGCATAAGCACGATTTTGCATACAAGCTAAGTTGAGGAACATGAGTCCTTATTTGTCCCATATTCTTTATATAGCAAATTATCTTGAGAAGCATAATGCAATTGGATGGAACAAAGGGCCATGTTCGGGCCGTGTTCATTCGTATGCCAAATTGTTGAAGAGGTAGAATGCATCGGTGTGCTACATGGGTCAAAATATGATCTTATGTTTAGGTGATGTTACTAAAAATGAGACTGTGTTCAATTTGTCTTCAACCAAAACCATTCCAACTTGGCTTCAACTTGTTTGAATTCGTTCTTTCTTTATTGGGTTGCTATAATAAAGCTTAAAAACTAAATATAAATCATGTTAATGCTAAAAACACAATGTAATTAACACTTATCAAATTCCTTCACTCTTAAGTATTTACTTGTACTCAGACAGATTAGTCTCAGCACTCTTTAATGTAAAATAAGTGGTAATGGCAGGAAAGAATTTAGCAAAATAATCACATTAATCAAGATTTTCATCATTCATTCAATTGCAAAGTTCATCAAATTGCTAGGCATTTAGCTACTTGCATTAAGTCATAAATTATTTCAATTTACTCTACAATCGTCCAAACTTTAACTTATCTATAAATGTCAACCTAGTGCATAAAATTAACGTAAATGAGAAGATACTTCAACTTTCAAATATTTTTATATCCCTTATTGAAAAAAAGTACAACACAAACTTTAAATTAATGCACTAGTATTTAGAAGTTTGTTTGGAAAGTCACTTAACCTTTTAACATTAAAGTAAATATCTTGTCATTCATACCCCTTATTACTCAAATAGGTGACTATTTCAAATAACTACAAGTATCACTCTTTAACTCCAACTTTTTGGCTTGGTTTGAAGTCAGCAGTATTTAATGCTTACTTATTCAAGCAAAATATTTTTCTTTTTCTTTTTCTCTTTTTTGTTGTGAGATAATGAAATGCTTAAAAAATTCATTTCTAACTCAATTATATATATAAATGATGAAAAAGGTATCATAGTGTAAACCATGTATCAATTTTCGAAATTAGTGAAGCAAATTCAAATTAACTTAATCATCAGTGTGATGATTATTTGCGTAAACAAATCAAATCATAATCATAACAACCAAACTCTTATAATGAATTCAAGAATGAAGATCAAAGAGAATAAATAAAATCTTGCAATATTTCACATAACTTACATCTCTAACCCTAACTAAGAATTTAGTTCGTACTAGAAATATGGAAATCAACAATAAAGAAGAAGAAAACAAAACAAATAGGATTCATTCTCATTGTTCTTGAAATCTTGATGTTTTTTTATTTGAATCTTGATGAAATCTTGAATTTTTTCCAAGGTTCTCCCTTTATTGTATCAAGAAGTTCTAATTTGGCTCGCTTTTTCTTCTTTTTTGACTCTAGCCTCTTTTTTCCCTTTTGTAACATGAAACCGTAGAATTTTCGTATTTTGATGCCACCACGGTATTGTATTGCTTGACGCCTCTCTCTGAAACTTTTCATAAAAAATCATTGCCAACACAGATGCAAGACACAATACTGTGTCTTGGGTTAGTAGCTCCTTTGTCGTGCATCCTAGGACTCACGGGCATATGGGTTCGTTTATAGGCTGTTTGGAGGAACATGGGTCCCTATTTGACTTGTATTCTTCATGTGGCAAATTATCCTAAGAAGCAAAATGTACTAGGGTGGAATATGGGACTGTGTTTGTATCATGTTTATTCATGTACTAAGTTGTCGAAGAGATAAATGCACCATTAGGATACACAAGTTAGAAAACAGTCTTGTGTTTAGGCGTCTTGTTGAGCATAAGACTATATCCAACTTGTGTTCATCTAAAATCTCTAACTTGCTCGAATTCATTCCTTATTCATTGGAGTACAACAATAAGGCCTTTAAACAAAATACAAACAATGTTAATTATCAAATCCAATAAAAATCGCATAAACACAAGCAAAATAATTTCAT
Organism: Erythroxylum coriaceum; assembly: GCA_026874005.2. Lineage (NCBI taxonomy): Eukaryota > Viridiplantae > Streptophyta > Magnoliopsida > Malpighiales > Erythroxylaceae > Erythroxylum > Erythroxylum coriaceum. The sequence goes on from JANQAP020000200.1 coordinate 2,234,344, forward strand.
AGTACTTATCAATCTAAATGTTGCTCGAGTTAATTATATTTGTAACAAGTTGGCAATGATTTATCTACACTCTAACTTGAGGTGGAGTGTTAAAATTCTATAGATTGTATAGATAAGATTGTATAAGTTAAGCTTGATTATAGGTGCTTCATTACCTAAATTAGTTGTTGATTAGCTAGTATAAATATGTATATTACATAGAAATACCTTTCTTTATGTTTTAGATAACTGTTGGAATTTGCTAAACGTTTTGGAATTTTGAGTTTCAGGTCTGAAATTTAAGTAAAAGTTGTTGAAATCGCAGATTTGGATTGATGGAAACCAAGGCTGGAAATTTGTTGGAATTTTAGTAAAGAAAACAAACAATGGGTAGTTCTAGAAACCCCTCTTAGGATACGAAACTAGAAATCATTCCTAGGCTTAATAATTACTTTTAGAAGAAAGTATTATACCTTCTAATTGAAAGCCCAAAATTTATAGAGAAAATTCAGACTTAGTATATTGAAGTATTGTGTACATAAAAGTTCTTGAAACCATTATTTTAGTAATAAATCCAACATAGAATTGAATCATACTAAGATAAGGATATTTATCCTAAAATAAGTTTAGGTTCTAAATAAATTATGATAGTTAAATGTTAATCCCTATTTAGTAAGGAATACCTAGTAGAAAATATAGCCTTTGTTATACTTGCTTACACATCAGCTCTCACTATTCATTCCACGAAATTAAAACTTGTGGTGGAGTAATTTTTCCTTCTATTTTGTTTATAATCTCTAAGCTCTATTGTGTCAATATCTCACCTAAGAAACTTGCTATGATCTTTTCTGATGAACGTGAGCTTTGGTTCTCTCTTTTGTTGGGACATATAGGAGGCTCTTACAGTGTTGTCATGGTTGATTGAGAAAGATCAACCCTAAATGCAAGATCCATGACTTGTTAGGGAAATCTACCAGACCACCTTTGCAAAATACTCAATCTAATTGTACTTGCCTTTTCATTACCCTCCCTCACTCCCTCCCCCTCGACATGGGAGCATGTTGATCTATTTGGATAAAATAGAATTTTCTGGATTGCTTAGTAGTACCTTCGTTGGTGATAACTTTGGTCAATTTGAGATCTCAGATAATAGCTGTCTGAGGAACTTATCTGCTTATGGAACCTTGGACAGGCTAAAGATATCACTGATTTAGGTTCACTGAAGGAGGCAGCAAAAATTTTTGTCCCAGGTCTGTTTATTTTTCAAATACCAGAACTTCTGCAATGTTAATCCTCAAAAGGAGAAAATTTATGAAAAAATATGGCTTTCTTATGGTTTACAAAAGATTTACGCACTCCACCACTTTCTTGCTTTTCAATTGTTGCTTTGAAGGGGAAAAAAAGTAGGAGGAAGTGATTTGACTAAAAGTTTTTTTCAAATTTGTGACAAGAAGGAGTAGCTTAGTTGGTTAACTCCTCACTTAAAAACTAAGGAGGTCTTGAGTTCGAGTCACCAAAACAGCCGGGGGTCTATAAGGAAACAGTCTCTATATCTCTTAAGAGATACGGGCATGACTGCGTACATCTTACCCTCCTCATATCCTGCTTAGACGAGAATTTGAGTATCGTTGAGTTTTAGTTATATATAAAATAAATAGCATGTGAAGTTGGAATAAAATAATTGTAACAGAAGATTTAATGTATATTACTTGAGTCACAAGTTGAAAATGATTTATTAACCCCAAAATAGTTACAGAAACATTAACATATTAAATAAAAAGATACAAATACTTCTTTAATATTTATAATTTTTTAATATATAAGCCTCTAAAATCCTAACATTAACATATAAGATTTATTATTATTAAATATCAATATTTTAAAAATTGAACCGATTTGACTGATTTAATAGTTAAAACTTTGATTCGGTTTTCAATTTGATTTAGTTTTATAATTTTTATTGTTAAAAATTAATCAATTTATTAATTAATCAACCAGTTTTTATAAACTAATTAATTTTTATTTAACAATATCATTTTTTAATTAAACTTTAAATTTTTGAATAAATAAGAACAATTTTTTTGAATCATTTTCAAATTCTTCAAATTTATTCAATCTTTAACCTGTTTTATAAAGATATAATACTGGTTGAACCTTTTAAACCTTAAACCTTCTTTCTTACCTGTTTAACTTTCGATCCGGTTTTGAAAAATTGTTAAATAGTAAAATTCAATAATACATGCCTTAAATATATTAAAACTTAGTAATGTGTCCATAAAGTTTTTCTTCAATATAAATAAGCATTTATAAGAAGTTGCTAATTATAATATCCTTATTAGGTTATGATAAGATAAGGGTTATTTTGTGAATACATATTAATTTTAATAATTAATTTATAAATATTTAAAAAATTAAACATGAAATATCATATTTTATCTCATTCAATAAAAATTCCAACTCCATCATATCCACCCGTAATGAAAGCGATGTGGGTTATGGCTTATGAATTCTAAACACATACATTGACTCTTGTTTCACAGACTTCCACTTGAAAATGAAAAGACAAGAATAGAATAGGGTGTAAACATCTCCAATCAAAAGAGAGAATACAATTGTAGCATATGGAGCATTGACATTGAATCTGACAATTCTTCTTTGCATGCCAGTTTCATATTCAGAAGTTTTGGCCTTTTCTTTTTTTTTGTTTTGTTTTGTTTTTTTCTTCTTCTGAGTCAAGAAACAATGTTTTCTTATGGAAAATTTGTTCTCACTGAATTATAATATTACCAATATGAGAGTATTCCCCAAGCAAAACCTAAGAATTCTAGAACAAGAATGTAACTATTCTCCTCAACTCTCGTGTGTATTGACTTTGATCGCTTCAAATGAATTTTATTTTTCCCTTTTTTCACGTTACATGGAATCAATGATTCCGGTTAAATCATAAAAATCTTAAACCTTTTAACTTTTCGGTTCGATTTACTTTAATAACTCTTGTTATTAAAAACTGATCAATATATTAATTAATTATTCAATGTTTGTAGATTGATAAGTTACAATAAACTAAAATCAATTCATTTTAACGATATTTTTTCAATTCAACTTCAAATTTTTTGATGATAAGGACATTCTCTTTCGATCATATTTTAATTTAATTTAATTTTTAATAATATTGGTTGAACCGTATTAAACCTGAAATCTCTTATCTTACTAGTTCAACTTTAGATTCGGTTTTTAAAACATTGCATGAAACCTTTTGAGATAAAGTAGCAAAATTTGTCAATTATACGAAGAGTTGAACCTAAACTTGAAGTGAAGATTGAAAAAGAAGAGTGCTAATTGGCTCCTATACATCTTTTCTATGTATTCCATGCGATCTTGACAAAGTAGACAATATATAAGAATTTAAGTTAGGTGTCAAGGACAAGGGTTTTCTTTTTAATACGAGACAAGTGTCAACTAAATTGGAATTATTAGATAGTGCAGTCTTAGGTATAGTTTTAGTGCAGCATTAGGTTGAGCTTACTTTTCATTGTATTGATTTTCACCTAACTACATTTAGAAAGTTGGCTGGAGAATATTGAACTGAGCCAGGTTAGGGAGACTTTTGCAGTCTCCAAACAATTCAATCCAATTCATAACTAGAAGGATTACATGTAGCTTCATGGTTTCATGGTTGACTGTGCCCGTCTCCTTCTTTCCTTCTCAGTGCTTGCTTCATTTGTTTGTATATGGTTTTAAATGTGAAGGCAAGTGTTCACGATAGCTTTTTGCCAGTCTCCTTCTTTCCTTGTCAGTGCTTGCTTTGTTTGTCTATGGTTTTAAATGTGAAGGCAACTGTTCACGATAGCTTTTCGCTTTTTTTTTTTTTGGTTATTTATGGTGGGATTTGGTACCAATCTTCAAAAAGTCAACCAAGTCAACCGGCAAGCTTAAATTCAATAATTAAAAGGTAGATGATGCTGGATACTATGTTTTATTGAGGTTTCACATAACAATTGCTTATATGCATGTCCCTTGTGGTATATATGATGTGATTTTATCGATGTTTTAAAAATCGAACTGAAAGTTAAATCGGTAAGATAAGAAATTTAAGGTTTAAAAGATTCAATTAGTATTATATTATTATAAAATTAGTTAAAAATTGAATAAAATTAAAGAATTCAAAATATAATTGAAAGAAATTGTCCTTTCTTATCAAAGAATTTAAAGTTTAAATAAAAATATTGTTAAATGAAATTAATTAATTTTTGATTTATAAAAACTTATTAATTAGTAAAAATTAACTAATTAATAAATAAATAAATTAGTTTTTAACAATATTCTTGCAATTTAGTCCCTATATTAACGAACTCTTGTTGTAAAGTATAATAATTTGAGAGTTAAGAATATTTATTATTCTTTCTATTAGATGTTTTGATGTAATTATTATTTATTATATAATAAAAATTGTAATTGTAATATTTTAAATACTTTATATTGTTCTTAATTTTATATTTGTATGATAATGATTGTCTTTTTCATATAAATTGAGTTATTATTTATACGTGAAATATCTAAAAATTATTGTTATTTTATATTAATTGTGATTATTATTTATTATTTTAATTTTTAGAGACAAGGTTAAAAATATATAATACAACCGTATAATATGACAATGGACTATTTTGCAATTTTTAAAAAAATTTAGGGACAATTTTATAAATTTTAAAAATTACCCGAAACGATATCCGATATTGACCCGTACCGGTACAGTATCGTACCAGAACTCAATTCGGTACCAAGTCCGATACGGTATTCGTAACAATGATTTTACTCATTTAAAAAGATTTTTTATTTTTAAATCTTTTTTAATGTTAAGAATACTAAAAAAAGAATCTTATAATAAGTTTATATTTTGATAAAAAATTTCATTAAATTCAAGTCGTATTAATTCCGTTATATGCATAACAGTCTCACTCGATGAGTCCGTACACATATAGATGTTTCTCGTTTTCTCACTGGGTTGCGTAGTTGACAGACCCGGCCCTGGGCAAGGGCGAGCTGGGCCTCTGCCCAGGGCCCCATTTTAATAATCTAAAATAGACTGGTTTTAAAAAAAAAAAACAGAACAAAACCTGCACGCATTCTTTTCCTTCCCTGCTCCTCTCTGCGTCTGCTGCCGTTTCCTCATAAGCAACGGTTACTGCATCTTTCTTTTGCCAAGATAAAATTCATTACTACATGTTATAATCGTT
>JANQAP020000200.1:2248931-2259496 GCA_026874005.2 Erythroxylum coriaceum
CAAGTATTCTTTCTTCCCTTCCAGAGCCTCTTCAGGTCTCTTACACCAAGTATTCTTTCAGCTATCTTAGCCTCTCCTGGCTCTTAGCCTTTTCTTTCTCTCACTAGAAAGATATTATGAGCTTTTGTTACAGTAGGGTTTACTCTCTTAGTATCGCACTACAGAATTTTTCTTTTCTAAGTAAACACTTGAAAGCTCAAAAGATCAATAGTTCAAAGGTTTTCGGAAAAGTTAAAAAGTTGTTCAATCTTCGACTACGACTAGTATTTATAGTCTAAGTCTCCAACTGCTTCTTGATTCTTAATAACTGCTTCTTGAATCTTGATAACTGCTTCTTGTATCTTGATAACTGCTATTTAGATGAGTTCTATAACTAACTCTAACTAACTAACTGTTCGACGTACTAGCGTATCTTCTACTTTGTATCGTCTGTGTTTTTCTCTTCTTCTATATCTTCTGCTTCTTCTGTGTTTTGCTTTCTTCTGTGCTTTGCGCTTCTTCTGTGTTCTTTGCTTCTTCTATGTTTTGTTTTCTTCTGTGCTTTGTGCTTCTTCTGTGTTTGGCTTTCTTCTGTGCTTTGCGCTTTTTCTGTGTTCTCTGCTTCTTCTGTGTTTTTCTTCTATGTTTTGCTTTCTTCTGTGTTCTCCACTTCTTCTGTGTTTTTCTTCTGTGTTTTGTACTTCTTCACACTTAATACACTCATCAAACTAGTTCATTTGTTTCTAACATTATTATTATTTGATTGTCATCAAAATTATTCATCGTAAAGTCCTCTTGACTTAACAATGCCTTCTTTTGCTTTCTTGACTCAAGATGGGCCTTAGAGTTCCTCTTCCAATGGCTATCCTTACCATAGTGGAAGCATGTTCCCTTAGGGGCAGTCTCCTTAGCTTTCTTCTTGGCCACACCTCCCGTAGGCCTTGTGGACTTCTTCTTCTTTTAATTCGTCCTTCTCGAACTAGAAGAGTCCACTAGCATCACAGCCTTACTGTCTTTGCAGATAGATGGCTCAACTGTTTTGAGTAAGTTGATCAGCTCAGGAATAGTTATGGATATTTGGTTCATCCGATAATTAAGCACAAATTGTGAATAACTATTAGTCAAACCAGATAGAATTAAACCTATACTTAATTCATGTTCCATCAAAAAACCTAAGGAGACCAGCCTCTTAATATAGCCATTCATCTTCAATGCATATTGCACTAGAGATGTCCCCTTAGCCATCTTGGAGTGGAAGAGCAACCTTAAAGTTTCGAATCTTTCGGACCTAGCTTGCTCATCAAACAACTCCCTCAGATGATAGACTATGGTATGAGCATCCATAGCCTCATATTGCTTTTATAGTTTTGGTGATATAGTGACCAACATTATGCAGCTAACCATCTCACTATCATCGAGATGCTTTCTATATGCCCTTTGATCACTATCAGAAGGATCAACAGTAGGGGGATCGAAAAGTGGTTCTTCTATGATGTAGCCTAGTTTTTCTGACTTAAGAACTGTTCTCAAGTGCCTAAGCTAGTATAGGAAGTTGGGTCCAGTCAACTTATTGGCTTCCATAAGTGAGTGTAGGTTCACACTAGTGTTCATGGTGTCGATTCTTGCAATCTAATGTCAAAGAGAGAAATTGTGTTAGACTGTACGTAAATGCATGTCAATTAGGACTTTAATAACATGTAGTATCGCTCCCATTATTTTCTCACAAATCCATAACCCTCTATATGAATCCAAGAGAACTTGTATAGAAGTTCTTCTAGTGGGTCGATATCTAATATCCCTAAGAATGACCTTAGATTTGCCCAACAAGCCACCTTAGGTTAATCAGCAGGTATCGATCATGCCAATTGCATTTATAATGCAATTATCGAATCTAGTGCTATCAACTGTTAATATGTGCACTCACATTAGGCTATCAATTCTTAATGTGTTTACATCTCATGTACACTACCCAACTTCGCCTCTATCCACGTTAACCTTGGGTTTGCCCAACAAATCAACACTTCTAGTTAAAATCGACCCATTAATCTAAAAATCAATTTTCCATAGATCTAATATATTTGTGTAGAGCAGGCTTAGGTTTGTCCAACAACCCTAACTCTAAAAGAACTTTGATTCTCATCATATTAATGAAAGGTGTTAGTTTTAATATTCTAAGTGAGGGATTTCCACTTAGGTCCCACCTAACTAGGATGGTCTTATATATATATATATATATCTGGTTCTCATCATAATAATGAAAGGCGTTAGTTTTAATATTCTAAGTGAGGGATTTTTACTTAGGTCCCATCTAACTAGGATGGTCTTATATATATATATAGTTACTATAACCATATGGAATGATATGGACACCCCAATCATATTGGGCTTAAGTCCATAACCATCCATCATGCAAGTCCAAACAATGCTAACATGCATTCTCTAATGCTTCAAATTAAACACATAAGTTTTAGTTATGACAATTTATGGATCTTAAAATTTGGAAGTCGATTCAACTCTTAAATCGAATTGCTTACTAATTTTAATCTCGACTAAATTTAATTTTGCATGTCATTTTGATTTGAAATTTAATATTAATCAAATTAAATTAAACTCTAATTTCTAGAAATTAATTCAAAATTTCATACACCTTAAAATTAACTATTTGATGTCAAAATTAAACACTTTAATTTTGTCGCATGTGCCACTTTCTAGTCATACTAGAAAATTTGCTCCACTTAAATTAATTTAAAATTTCCCAAAATTTCCAGAACATCAAATCATCATTCCAAGCATCTCCAGGTCTTTTCAAGTTCATCAAAATAATTTTGGAATCACCTAAAATCATCAGACTGAAACTACATCTAGACACATAAAATGACAAATTTGACACCTAAAATTTTTCTGAAAATCTAATTTTGAGAAAACTCATTTTTGCATGCATAAGATATCAAAATAACACATTTTTATCACATAAAAAGTTTTTTTAACATTCTAGAACTGAAACATACACATACAAAATTATCAAACAAAACAGTTCCATCAATTTCAACAAAACCGACCAGATCTGTTTAGTGTTTGAAAATTTAATTAAAAAATTTTAATTAATTCTGGAAATATTCAGAGGATTAAACACATTCTAAATATGTTTACATAATTTTTACAGAATTAAATTCCAAAAAAAACATATTCAATCTTAATAATTTAGCCAACTAACATCATATGTTCTGCAGGAAAACAGTTTTCATGCATGTTGTATAAAATTAGAAAATAAATATTTTAATCACATTAAAATCAATTTTCAATCACAAAAGCCATCTACAAACATCTCATGAGCAGATCAGTGAAAGTAAATCGTGAAATTGTTTTTTTATAATTTAATTTCGAATTTTCTACGAACAGAACCTTAGTTGTCACAACCATGCAATCCTATTGCACATGTAATAGAAACTACATCTAATAGGCACAAGATGGCTCTGATACCAATGTAGGTTTTGATCTTGCATCACATAAATCAAAAATAGAAAACAACAGTGGAAATATAAAACAAATCCCAAAAAACCAAGAACTTTCAAATGACATTAGATGTAACTTTAACAAAACATGAACTTAAGATGTGTACCTTACAATCTCCTTCATTCTTCATTGTCTTAAACTCTTCGAGTTGTCATAGATCGCAACGAATAAAGGAGGACATCTCTAATGATATCCACATGAAGAGCGAAGCTTGAAACCTCTTAGGAAGAATTGCTAGAACACATACAAAGTGTTAGCTTTGTGATGTATTCTTTGAGAGAGTGTTTGTAGAGCGTGAGAGAAGATGATGAACACTTCACCAAAAAGTCTCTTATTTTCAAGCAACACTTGCACGAAAATTAATGTTTCTTACACCCTTTGGCCTTCGTCTAACCCCCAATTTCAAGTGGGGAGTTAGTGGGAATTAAGTGACTTTTAATCCCACTTCATTTAGCATGAAACTTCCACCCCTTCTTTAAAGGGTAATTTTGCCATCTTGCTTATTAAAGGTTAATTTTTCCATCTTGCTTATTAAAGGGTAATTTGTCCTTTTACTTATTAAAGGGTAATCTTGTTATCTTACCTAATAAACAAGATTCACATGTGTCATATGATTCATAATCAGATAACCCTAAAGTACCACACTTGTGTAACTTAGTCATGCATCTCTTATATCTTGGATCCCCATCCAAAACCATTTTACTCATTCTTTGCATCTTCAATGCGTGTGACCCATTAGGTTCTCGGTTATGTTGATCACTTGAATTAACAATTAATTCAAACAAGTCATGAGTGGTATCTAGCGACACATCATGACCCCCAATTGACTGAAAAGTTCGTGATTTGACTACGAACCCTTCCATAGACAATGTTCCAATGCAATTCATCTTTTCACCATCTATACCCTACTTGGTTCAGGGTACGATTAAAGTGATAACTCCCATTAGACTAACTACATCACATTTGACGCAAGTGATGTTAGTTCTTATCCTTGAGGCTCATTACTCAATTGGATACGTCACTGAAGACTATCTTCATGAAATTTTCACTCTGGCAAGAGATTCTCGAGTAATGACCCTGATAAGAGATCGTAGGCATCATCTCCTTCTATTAGGATTGGTGAATCCTTTATTGGCTACTCAATTACCTTCAAATACCTCAAGTTGTACCCAATCACCACTCTATGAGCAACCTCTAAGAGGCAACGAGGAATGGAGTCAAAGTACAGGATTAGTATCTAAGATATCCTTGAGCACCACAAGTTTAAGGATATTTACACCATTGCTATAATGAGACTATCATTGACACTAAAATAGATTATCCATATTTCTCATGGCAGGTCATCCAATATACTTACTACTCTTAGCAAGCATTCCATGTTAACTCTAAAAAACTCATGCTTATAGCTTATGAGATCCACTGCTTGATCTAATCAATGACTATAACATGTTCTAGTCTATCCAGATTAATAATGTCTCATCTCATTAATCCTATGACTAAGGATAAATTAGATACTAACATAATTACAGATGATAGGAATCTCATTATCATGATTTCCTTCATGCTATGTAATGTATCAAAGACTTCATTAATTCGATTTAAGATTTTTATTCATTAATAAAGAGCATAAACATCAAATTAACAAAAAATCCTTTTTATTAATAAAAAAGATTTGTATAATAAGTGCTAAAGGTGATTGCCTTTAGAGCATTTCTCTAATAGCATACATATAGAAGGGATTATTCCTTGGATATCTATAATCGTCCATTCGATGGATTTCTTGTGCTCCCTTAACATTTGAATCAGCCTGTCTTCTTGATCTGAAGTTAGCTCTCCTAAAATGATAACTGGGAGAATCTACTTATCTCCCAAATTTGCATACTTGAGGTGGGTGAGGTGTGGCTTTAGTTCCACTTCAGGTTCTTGCACATCATAAGGTAATAATTTTTTGTGAGATTCAGGTAAATTCATGGAAACTAAATGATACCTTTTGGGAGAGTGTTCTAACGAATCTAGTGTAGTTGCTATTTCTATCAGCTCTTCTCCCACTTCAACATCATTGTTGGCTTCTACTTACATATGCTCAGTTAAGATTATTTTTAAATGATCGTTGTAGCTTAATTTAAAGATTTCTTGTACTAGAAGATCAATCGCATCAATAAAGAAAACAGAATGATCATCATAAGGATGTTTCATGGCATCAAAAATGCTAAAATGAATCACTTCCCCATCAAATTCCATCATGAGGGTGCCCTCACGAACATCTATCTTAGTCTGAGCCTTATTGAAAAACGGTCTCCTTAACAAGATAGCTATTAGATTATATAAAATGTCATCATTCCTATCAAGAACATAAAAATCTGTAGGAAATACCAACTTATTCACCTGCACGAAAACATCCTTAACCACACCATCAGGGTAAGTGTTAGTGCAGTCAACTAATTGTATGATAACACTTGTTTCTTTCAAAGGGCTTATATTCAAGGAAGCATAAATTGAACAAGGCATAACATTAATTGAAGCTCCCAAGTCCAACATAGCTCTATTAATTATAGTGTTACCAATTTTGCAAAGAATAGTGAACATACCTAGATCTTGACATTTTGGAGGCATCCTCTTCTTAAAAGCTATAGACACATTCCCATCCATCATAACCTATTAATTTTCTTTTATATGTACATAGTTCCTTGGGGAATTTTGCATACCTCAGTAAGGAATGTTTACTTCCACCTTTCAAAAAGTCTCTAATATCTCCTTGTTTTTCTCCTGCTTGTTTAGTCTTACCAATCTGCTAGGAAAAGGTGGATGGTTAGTCTTAATGATATTAGGGCTTTCTAAGTTTAACTTTGTGTTAGATGAGGGTTTTCTTTTCCTTTTCTAGCTCCTTCTCAATTTCTTCTTCATTTTTGAACCGTGGTGAGGTCCTCTTGGGAACCTCAATTTCCTTCTCGCTCCTTAAAGTTGTAGCACTAATGTTTTTAGGGGTCACTTAGGTTGAATGGCAACTTTCCTCCACTTTGTGATTCTAAAAGGTTTATCCTCATTGCCATCTGACCTATTTGGTTTTCTATGTTCTGTATGCTCGATTTTACATCCTACTGAAATTAAATAATGTTAGCAGTAAGAATATTGACCAAGTCTTCGAGAGATGTACCTGAAATGAAAAAAGAAGCTTGTGGCCTTAGTTGGAATTGTTGTGCTCCTTGTGGCTTATTCTGGAAGTAAGTTTGCTGAGTTAGGATGATCCCTCCAGCCTGGGTTATACGCTTGAGAGTATGGGTTGGACCGATTAGGAAAAATTTCCTCCTGCAGTATTCACATATTTTATACGTCCCTCTTCAGACACTTATTAATCCAACGACTCATGTTTGAACATATTTTGTATGCCTTAATCTGTGCCTGTCTAATTGTAATTTTTCTAACAAAGATTTTAGCTCATCTAAACCATGTTTGATAGATGAAGTGCTTACCTCATTTATCCAATGAACATCGTTGTAAGTGAAAAATTATTGAGTATTAGCGACCATGTGCTTAAGTAAAATCCTAGCTTTGATGGGATCTTCTCATACAGTGCCCCACCACTCATTGCATCAACTAGACTCCTCTCTATTGGTAGCAATCCTTTATGTAAATATTGGATAAGAAGTTGCTCAGGTATGCTGTGATGGGGACAACTAGCACACAAATTCTTAAAGCTCTCCCAGTACTCGTAAAGGGATTCTCTGTTATGTTATTTTATGCCATAGATTTCCTTCCATATACTAGCTGTCTTTAATGTGAGAAAATATTTTTCCAAAAATAGCCACTTCATCTCTATCCAAGTTCTCACACTCCCAGTAGGTAGATCAAACAACCAATCCTTCTTTACATCCTTCAGTAAGAATGGGAAAGCCCTCAATATGATTTGCTCATCTGTCACCCCTGGAGGCTTTATAATTAGACATACCACATCGAGCTCCTTGAGATGCTTATATGCATCCTCACTTGCAAGACCATGAAAATTAGGCAACAAATGTATTAACCTAGACTTAAGCTCAAAAGTAACATGCTCAACAAAAATAAGAAATGTAATGCATAAGTTCTTTGGGTTAAGTTTGATGCAGCCAACTCCCTTAACATTATCAAATTTTCCATTGTTTCTTTGAATTCAACTTCTAGTTCTACCTCTAAAGTTGTTTGTACCCTCAAAAATGTTCTTTCTTCTCTTTTTTATCTCCGCAATGTTCTCTTGATCTTCGGATCAAATTGTATAAGTTCTCTATAAGGAGATCTGGTAACTACCATACATCAACACTAACAAACATTTAAGGATTAGAAAATAACTAAAGACAATTATAAACAAATATATAGACAAAACAATAACTAAAATCAAAAACAAAAATTAAGTCACCATATTCCCAAATAACGACGCCAAAATTTGTTAGCGTCTATCAAGTGTACTGCAAAATTTACCTAACTCTGTACACACGAAAATTGTAGTTATAGTGAGTCAAGATTATATCCACAGGGAATGTTAGGCTAATTCATGTAATGAAAATAATCTATGGAAAGGAAATAAAAGGGAGGTTTTGAGCTAATGCAATTGAGAAAAAAAAAACAAAATTAAACTACTGCAAGTAATTTATCAAAAACAGTAAAAAATGATAAAAGTGTCAAATATGTGTAAAACCCGGCTCTCGAATCAATCTCGGCTTACACAAGATTAAACACATCTCCTTATTATAATGCTTTCACACCTTTCCTAGGACCATTGATCATGGATTAACAACACATTATGCTAATCCCAATTTTCCCTTAGGTCATGTTTAATTAAAAGATGCTCGTTAATTAAACCTAACTACTGAATAATCTAGAACACACTCTCTAGATTTAATTGGGCAACCATATTATGAAATGGAAGATGGATCAATATAGGTAGTAGCCTCACAAGCTCAGGTTATCTTACTTTAGTTACGTTGTTTCTAATGATTCAAGGTCATTACTGGCCACTAACTAATCTCAAAAACAACAATTATAGATTATATTTAAGGTTCTAGCAATGGGTTCGTAATAAAACAATCCAATGAATGCAATAAGATCATCGTTATAATACCTTCGTCATTAAACATAAAACAACGATAACAATTTGAAAAGAGAGATTCAAAATTAAACAAAGATGACATAAGCTTAACCGCAACTCAGGTATTAATGTCACCTTTAAACAGGTGTCGAGAAGCTTAGCCTTCCATCTTCTCCATGAATCTTCAGGAAGTAGCGTTTATCGCCTCTGTTCTTATTGAAAATCTAAGGAGAAAATGAAGAATAACCTCCTTTGTCTGTCGTCACAAAACAATCCCTTTATAGAAAAAAAGTTAGGTTAAAAATAGGACAAGTGTCATGAGACTCACAGACGTGAGCAGTGTTACACGACCGTGAATAGACTAGATGAGGTTCACAACCATAAGCCTCCTTTGTATGGGTGTGACAAGGAGTGTCATGCCTATGTAAGTTATGTCATGAGCATGAGATGAGTCTCACGCCCATGACACAACTTGCATAGGTATGAAACTCCTTATCATACCCATAAAACGGAGGTTCACGTTTCCATGACATAATTGTCATGGCCGTGAGAAATGTCTCATAACTATAACAATTCTACATAGTCGTGAACCACTTTTTTACATTCTTCATCTTAATGTTTTCATCGTCTACTATTATCTTCCTTGGAATTTTCTTGTCTTATCTTGCTCTAATCCTTCTCCTTCTTATTCTATGAAGACAATTGAGTGTGAATCACAAGAAGATGGCTGAAAGAGTGTGCTTTCAACTCACTTTAGCCATTGTGCTTCCAAATTGTACCTAAAACAAAATATGAACTAAAGTGAATGTCTTAAGCATTTGAAAGCATTAATCACTAAGTGTAATGGATTAAATATATCAAAAATTAAGCACATATTACCTAACCTAGATTGTATAAATCAGAAACCAAATTACTACTTTTGTCTAAATAGAAGCCAAATATTTATATAAGGCTTTGGATAGGTACAAGGAGTTATTAAGTTTATATTACTTTTATGGTTAGAAAAATAGCTAATTATCTATAAATTTTATATTGAATTTTTATATTATGGGTTATGAGTGATAGTTACATCATATATGATTAACAAAATCATGAATTTGAGGATGTTATATTTTAAGTTAACTTAACTTTAGTAGTACATTATTTTGTTTTATATATATTTCAGTTTTCTTTACACTTATATGTATAAGGTGCCAAAAGTTATTTTTTGAGTGTCCACTTTTATTGTTCTTTAGGATATTATATCATGGAAACGATAGGAGGCCCACCATAACTTTTAGGAGGTCAATTTCACCCCTATATAAGAGGGTTAGACTCATAGTCTCTGAATTTATATCATATGTAATTTCTCCTAGGAAATATACCTCATGGAAATCACGGTCAGCAATGTAGGCACCATCACCACCACCTCTATCTCCAATTGTTCCATAAGAGCCACAAGAGTAGCCAGATCATCCATTGGTCCATTTTTCCACTAAGATATAAAGGAAAAGGTACACGTCCTTTTGGATAAGTTCATTTGAGGCACCTAAGTGTTGGATCGAAAGCAAAATCATGCAAGATTTGGTTAAACGGTAGATTTCAAAATTTTTTCGAAATCAAAATACAGCAAAATTAACATAACCAAATCAACATGTTTTAGCTATACATGATAAAGTATAAGGATAATAATTTATATAAGATCAAGGTGGTAGAAATATACTGACTTCTTGCTACAACTTTGACTCCTTGATTTTGTATCCTCTCTAAATCCTTACTATAACTTTGACTCTTTTGTATCCTTTCCTTTGTCAATGTATCCTCTTCTTGTTGTTGTATCCTCGACCAATCCGATCTACCACTTTTACTTTTTAGACAACTTGGTTAACAAGATCCTTTGGTAGGAAAGGAGAAGAAGTATTTTGACGAGATTTTTCTTAGAATAAAGAAGTCAAAAGAATGAGACTCTTCTCATTCAAGTTTCGGCTATGCATGCATGAGAGGAGAGAGTGAGTCAAAACAAAATGCAAGAACA
>JANQAP020000200.1:2314364-2330662 GCA_026874005.2 Erythroxylum coriaceum
TCTTAACATCCATCTGATGTAACTCAAGATCAAAATGTGTCACTAATGCCATTATTATCCTGAAAGAGTCTTTCGAAAAAACCAGAGAGAAAGTCTCTTTATAATCAATGCCTTCTTTCTATGTAAAGCCCTTTGCGACAAGACAAGCCTTGTACCTTTCTACATTACCTTTCGAATCCTTCTTGGTCTTAAATATCCATTTGCAACCAATAGGTTTCACACCTTTAGGCAATGGTACAATGTCCCAAACATCATTGTCCTTCATGGACTTTATCTCTTCATTCATGGCATTAATCCACATTTGAGAGTTAGAACCTTCCATGGCTTGATGGAAGCTAATTGGTTCATCTTCCACCATACCAATGTCAAGTTCATGTTCTTGAAGAAATACAATATAATCATCTGGAATTGCATTTATCCTCTCTCTAGTGGATCTCCATAATGGCATAGGTTCTTGAGGTTGTAGAGTTTGTTCTTCTGGAATAAGTTGTTGAACTTAGGAAGGAGTTTTCATGACATTGTCTTGATCCAGAATTGCTCCTTGAATAACGTCAGGAATGGAAACCTGAATCTGATCATTGTCAATAGCAATTAGAGGAATTTCAACGTGTTCCTCTTCAAAAACAAAATCCTTAATACTTTCTCCCCCTGCAAACTCACATCCTCAAAAAATCGGGCATTTCCCGCCTTAAAAATTGCCTTAGTAGTGGGATCATAAAACTTGTAACCCCTGGATCTTTTAGAATATCCAATAAAGTAACAACTGATAGTCCTTGAGTCCAGTTTCTTTTTATTTGGCCTATAAGGCCTTTCCTCAACTGGGCATCCCCAAATGTGCAAGTGCTTTAAACTAAGCTTCTTGCCCTTCCAAAGTTTATAAGGGGTCTTATCAGCTGCTTTAGTTAGAACTTTGTTGAGTATATATGCTGCGGTCATTAATGCTTCTCTCCAGAGTGATTCTGGCGAGGTAAAATGACTAATCATACTCCTTACCATAACCTTAAGCGTTTTGTTTCGTCTTTCAGCAACACTATTCATGCTAGGAGAACCTGGCATAGTGTATTATGGGACGATACCGCATTCTTCTATGAATTTAGCAAAAGGTCTTGGATGTTGTTCTCCTGATCCGTCATATCGACCGTAGTACTCGTCACCACGGTCAGATCTGACACTTTTAATCCTTTTGTTGAGTTGGTTCTTAACTTCAGCCTTAAAGTTTTTGAACACATCCAAAGAATGTGATTTGTTATGGATGAGATAAAGGTAGTCATATCGCAAGAAGTCATCTATGAACGTTATAAAATACGGTTGACCATTCCAAGATGCCGTAGGGAATGGCCCATAAATATCCATATGGATAAGTTCTAAGACGTCTGAAGCCTTATTGGCACCCAATCTCCTGACATTTGTTTGTTTCCCCTTAATGCAATTAACACAAGTAGCAAAATCTATAAAATCAAGGGGATCGAGAATTCCTTTGGACACAAGTCTCTCAATTCTCCTTTCGGAGATGTGACCTAATCTCTTGCGCCACAACGAGGCAGAATTCTCTCTGGTTAATTTGCACTTTAAACTTCGTGTACCCACATGCAAGGCTTCATTAAATAAAACATTAGTGTCAAGCATATATAGATTATCGTAACCTGATAAAGAATCGACACCAACCAAAATTGAATTTTGAAAGAGACTAAATGTTCCATTTCTAAATGAACAACAATAACCAGATTTGTCCAAAGCAGAAATAGCAATCAAATTCCGTCTAAAAGACGGTACAACAAAAGTCTCCACTAAATCTAAATAAAATCTAGTTCTTAACAATAATCTAAAAGTCACTATTGCTTCAACTTCTAACGACTTTCCGTCACCTACATAGATGTATCTTTCACCATCACTTAGTTTTCGACAACTCGGGCAACCCTACATAGAAACACTGATGTGAGTTGTTGCACCAGAATCTAACCACCATGTGTGTCTAGGTACTGAAGTCAAATTAACCTCAGAACAAAACAAAATAAGAAGCAAACCTTTCTTTCCACGCCATGCGTGATAATTGGCACACTGCTTCTTTACATGACCTTCAGCGTCACAGAAGAAACAGGCTTTTGGATTTCCATCCTTTTACTGTTTCTTTTGTGTTGCCGGAACCATAGCTTTCTTAGTTTTCTTTCTTTTGTTTCTTTTGTCCTTAGATGTTGTGGCTAAGTGAGCACTTTCTGCCTTATCATACTTCAACCTTTCCTCTTCTTAGACACAATGTGGGATAAGCTCATTAGGAGACCATGTCTCTTTTTGATAGTTATAACTCACCTTGAATTGACTGTATTGTGCCGGAAAAGATATCAAAACTAGATGCACTAACAAGTCTTCGGATAATTCCAACTTAAGTGCTTTCAATTTTGAAGCAATATGAGACATTTCCATAATATACTCTCTTATGTTTCCTTTTCCTACATACCTCATTGAGATAAGCTTTGCCAAAAGTGTACTTATTTTAGCCTTTTCATTTTTGGCAAATCTTTTCTCAAGATCCTCAAGGAAACCCTTAGCTGTAGTAATCTGATCGGACATACGCTTCATGATCATCAAGCTCATACGATTCGACTTTTTCCACTTTTCCATCTCCCTCTTTTGATCAGAGGTACTCTCACCAGTAAATGGATCAGGTTGTTTGACTCGTAAAGCAAGATCTAAGTCCATGACTCCGAGAACAATCAAAACGTTCTCCTTCCATGAATTAAAATTGGTGCCATTAAAATTGGTGCCATTAAGCATAGGAATTGAATTAACGCTAGCAAAGATATTTGTAGCAGAACCAGGAACTGAACAGAGAACAAAACAAACAAAATCTAATTACTCACATAACAACACTATAATATGCCAAATTAATTATACACAGATAATGGTAGGGCCCTATCACAAGATACCCAGCACAACATTAATATTTAGTCTTTGGACAGAAATACTAACTTGTAAGTGATACCTTGATGTAGTGATCAAACACTGGCAATAAGGCATGTCAAACAATAAACCTTTCTTTGGACTGATTTAATGTTCACATATTATACTGAATAATTGCCACATATTTACCACCACAAGTGTATATGTAATTTAGGCCAAATATTAACTTTCTTTTGGGCCAGTCAATATTCGCATGAATAACATACACACAAAACTTTTTAACATTCTAAGTTAAGTTAATTTTCACAAGAGAGGTTGCTTTGGCAACATGTTGCTTCAATTAATTTAATTTCAAATGCTATATATATTTTTAAATTACCAAAATCTGAAATTAAAATACCTAAAATTTGCATAAGCTGTATGAAAGCATCATAGCTTTAATTTCTTGATTCTATGATATTGACAATCCTATCAGTTCAAATCGAGAATTGGGTCAAAATTTTACAAATCAAACCAGAAATTATAAATTTTGAACCCCAAAATTTATCCCTCATGATATTAATCCATAACATGTATACTAACAAGTATGAATTTAAAACTTTTTTTTTGTCTTTACCTAAATCCAGAAGCATGGAACATGTATAAAACTTAAAAAACATTTGTGTTTATCGATGACATCTAACACCAAATAAAGGTAATCCTTGTCTTTAACCATTTACATCCGATGGTTATAAATCTCATCTTTATTCAATGGTTAAAAAGTAAAACCAAATAAAGTAGTTTTTTTGTTATTATCCAATGGTCAAAACTGAAACCAAAGCTTTATGTTTTAAAAGAACAACATATACGTTCTTTAAAGCTATCTGATGGTTAAAGAACAAAAACTAAATAAAAGTGATTCTTCTCGTTACCAACTTCTGTCATCTGTCTTCATTTTATCTGGCCATCCTCGCCTATTTATGTTATTTTGTCTTATGCAGATCAGATCCATAAATCAACCAATTGGCAAAGCAGCTTTATAACCGAACAGCCCCAACGACACCAACAACTTATCGATTGGAGCAAACCTCCACTTGAGTGGGTCAAGTTGAACACAGATGGAGCTTGTGATCATTCCTCTTCCTCGGCTTCAGCTGGAGGCCTACTTAGAGACAGTTCCGACAATTAGCTTGGCGGGTTTATCCAAAATCTTAGCTGGTGCTCTTCGGTGTCTGCTGAACTCTGGGGTGTTTATACAGGCCTCACGCTCGTGTGAAATCTAGGGTATCGTCGGATTGAATTGGAAGTCAACTCGGCTGTGGCCATCCAACTCCTCTCTTCCTCGGCCAGCAGATCCTCGGTCCATAACCCCATTGTTTAAGGGATTCACGAACTGTTCACGCGGAACTGGATGGTGGTCCATCGACACATCTACCATGAAAGGAACCGCTGCGCGGACTGGCTAGCGAGATATGCCGCGCATTTTGCGATTGGCACTACTTATTTTGATCTTCCACCCATTAGGTGTCATGTACTCCTCCTAGAGGATATGTCGGGAGTTTGCTTCCCGAGACACGTTGTGTAATCGGTTTCTTTTTCTCTTTTATATAAAAAAAAGCCATGACTTTCTATTTAGACAACAGAAACATTCTTAGCAAGCCATGAAACGTTCTTGAAAGCCGTTAAAGGCTTTAAAAAATCGTATTTGAAACTATGAGATGTGAGAAACATAATCGCATATGCCAACAATCAGATCCACAGAAAAGAAACGAAAGATACTCTAATAATATAGGGGATCTTCCAATTGAGAAGACCCATCGACCTGAGACGAAGAGAAGGGTTTATCTATTTTATTTAGTTATTCATTTAGTTATGATGACCCAATTAAAGCTATGATACTACTTGTTGAATTTTATTAATCTCTTTTACAATCAGGATTCGTTTATATCAAATCATCAAGAATCAAATAAAACGGAAGCATACCTGAATCTATTACAAAATTTGCACTAAAATCTTGCGGTTTGTCTTCTAAATTGGGGCGCAGTCCTTTTTTAGAGTTTTTCCGTAACTCTCAGTTTTCTCTCTGATGATAGGATGTCAGGAAAGAATTATGCGTACGTTTAATTTAGGGATCATAATCCCTTTTATTAGGGTAAAACGCTAATCTAATTTCTAGTTTGACCCATTATAAAATTAGAAATTATAAAGTCGGTCTCTACATATATAAAGCCCACACTTAAAATAAATACATAAAACCCAAAATATGATAACCATATTAGACCACTTTAATTAATTGGGCTCAACTTTATATGATAGCGCTTATACACAATTGTACACATATAAGCCCACATGTTTAATTAAAAATCCTTACATCCAAGACCTTTTACTTTGCAGGAAAGGAAACCACAGCGAATCTCTTAACTTGGGCACTCCTCCTCTTGGCAACATATCAAGAATGGCAAGACAAAGCACGAGAAGAAGTGTTACGAGTTCTTGGGTCAAAAGAGGCTCCAGTTATAGAGGATTTACATAACCTTAAACTCGTATGTCTAAATATTCATAACTTTCACTTACAAGTTACAGAACGAACATTATATCATAGTTTCTGACGAGCAGCAACCAGAGAAAAAGATGAAGAAGGAGGAGGTATGAGAGGGAGAGTTATAAATAAATTAAATAACAAATGGATCCTATATTTATAAATAAATTAACTTTTTAATATATTTTAAAAAGTGGGTCTCACTTTACTACGTCGGTAATGAAGTGGCATAAGGGTCCATAAAAATAATAAAAATATTTTAAAAAATGTCAGGTTAGCGTCGACTTGACACTTAACAGATGAATTTAAATTTTTTATTATGGTGGGCTCAAAATTTAACGTTTTCTAAATATTAGGGTTATAATTGTTCACTCTAGAACATTAAGGTTAAAATTGTTGATTGGTGTAATACTTAAGGTCAAAAGTAACCTTTTTTCAAAAAGAAAAAGAAATGATGTCTTTCGGTTTGAATTGAGAGAGAGACAAGCAATTCCCTTAAAGAACTAAGAGGCACACATAGTTAATTTTCTATAAACAAATACACTTTATGCCTATAAAACTTCCCAAAAGATAAAGCTTTACATTCTTTAATAGGATCATCTCTATATAAATCTAGAATATACTTAAAATCCATAGCTTACTTTGACCCTAGGTATCCTTTAATGACTCATTGTCCATATGTATCAAAAACTTCTTAGGCCACAAGTAATGTTGCCAAGTCTCTAAAGCTCCTACCAATGCATACAGCTCCTTATCATAAGTAGGTTAATTTAAGGTTGCTGATTGACTAAGGTAAAGGTTAATATTAAATTTACCATAAGTTCATGACATAGTTGTAACTAGCTCAGGTAAGTACAAGTCGATCCCATGAAAACGACAAGTAATAATAGTTACCTTTTTATTATCTAGCTATAATCAGATTATTGGTTTTTAATTAAAAATAAAGCTAAATAATTAAACTAAGATTGGAAACAAAAATGAATACAAGATAGAAGAAATTACTTAAAAAATCGATATTAAATAATAATGTCTAAGTGATGAATCCCCTTATGAATCATTAAATAATTATACTTTTATCATGCAATTATATTATTGGTTATTGTACCATGGAAATTCCTATATTATGTTAATATCTCTCTCGAGTCTATTAACAACTAATCCATCAGTTAGTTAATAGAAATCTTTTTAGTTAAAACCTCTAGGATTGCATTATCGATTTATGAATTCTGCTATTAGGTTCCTAATACAGAGGATTTAAGTCGGCCTATCTCTAGGTTTGCATGCAACTCCTTCCAATTATGGTAAATTTATTCATATAAGAGGATTTCTTAATCTTAATCATATGAAAACAAATTATGCACTAATATTCCAGATATTTTTAGAGCAAGAATAAAATGTATAATTGAATCACAATAAACCAATCAATATAATTGCATTGAATAAGATATTAAAACATATAGTTATCACAAACTAGGTTTCATCACACCTAGACACTAAACTCGTTTATTTACTAATCTTAGAAAACAAAATCAAAGATAAACTTACAAAAAAACTAATAGAAAACAAAGAGATCATAATTTTAAATTTTCCTTTCTCTTCTACTGAATCTTCTTACAAGTATGGATTTAAGGTTGTTATCTAATGGGTCTCTTGAAGTATTCTTCATGTTTTCCTCATCGCTTGATCAAAATTGTTGCCTTTAAATGTTGCTTACGACCTAAAACTACTTAAAATTTTGGCTCTCCTTTGTTTGCCTCCACTAATGTCTTTCATAGTAAAATTTAGGGTTTTTGGGATAAAAGCAGTCACTTACACGGGTGTATAGTAGATTGTTTAGATTAAAAAATACCTAAATTCACAATTTCACACAAAAGAGGCTCCAGTTGTAGAGGATTTACATAACCTTAAACTCATATGTCTAAATATTCATAACTTTCACTTACAAGTTACAGACCAAACATTATATCATAGTTTCTGACGAGCAGTTGCTAGAGAAAAAGATGAAGAAGGAGGAGGTAGGAGAGGGAGAGTTATATATAATTTAAATAAAAAGTGGATCCTATGTTTATAAATAAATTAACTTTTTAATATATTTTAAAAAAAAGTGGGTCTCATTTTACTACGTTAGTAATGAAGTGACACAAGGGTCCATAAAAATAATAAAAAATATTTTTACAAATGTTAGGTCAGTGTTGACCTAACACTTAATAGATGAATTTAAATTTTTCACTAGGGTAGCTCAAAATTTAATATTTTTAAAATGTTATGGTTATAATTGTTCACTCTAGAACATTAAGGTTAAAATTGTTGATTAATGTAAAACTTAGGGTCAAATTTAACCCTACTGTCAAAAAAGAAAAAGAAATGATGTCTTTCGGTTTGAATTGAGAGAGAGACAAGCAATTCCTTTAAAGAACTAAGAGGCACGCATAGTTAATTTTCTCTAAACAAATACCCTTTATGCCTATAAAACTTCCCAAAAGATAAAGCTTTACATTCTTTAATAGGATCATCAATATAGAATATGCTTAAAATCCATAGCTTACTTTAACCCATGATATACTTTAATGACTCATTGTCCATATGTATCAAAAACTTCTTAGGCCATAAGTAATGTTGCTAAGTCTCTAAAGCTCCGACCAATGCATACAGCTTCTTCTCATAAGTAAGTTAATTTAAGGTTGATGATTGACAAAGGTAAAAGTCAATATTAAATTTACCACAAGTTTATGGCGTAGTTATAACTAGCACAGGTAAGTACAGGTCAATCCCGTGAAAATAACAAGTATTAATAGTTACCCTTTTTTTATTATCTAGCTTATAATCAGATTATTGGTTTTTAATTAAAAATAAAGCTAAATAATTAAATTAAGATTGGCAACAAAAATGAATATAAGATAGAAGAAATTACTTAAATAATCGATATCAAATAATAGTGTCTAAGTGATGAATCCACTTATGAATCATTAAATAATTATACTTTTATCATGCAACTATATTATTGGTTGTTGGACCGTGGAAGTTCCTATCTTATGTTAATATATCTCTCGAGACTATTAACAACTAATCCATCAGTTGGTTAATAGAAATCTTTCTAGTTAAAACCTCTAGGATTGCATTATCGATTTATGAATTCTACTATTAGGTTTGATCCTAATCTAGAGGATTTAAGTTAGCCTATCTTTAGGTTTGCATACAACTCCTTCCAATTATGAAAAATTTATTCATATAAGAGAATTTCTCAATCTTAATCATATGAAAACAAATTATGCACTAATATTCCAGATATTTTAGAATAAGAATAAAATGTATAATTGAATCATAATAAATCAGTCAATATAATTGTATTGAATAAGATATTAAAACATATAGTTATCACAAACTAGGTTTCATC
Source organism: Erythroxylum coriaceum (assembly GCA_026874005.2). Taxonomy (NCBI): domain Eukaryota; kingdom Viridiplantae; phylum Streptophyta; class Magnoliopsida; order Malpighiales; family Erythroxylaceae; genus Erythroxylum; species Erythroxylum coriaceum. The sequence goes on from JANQAP020000200.1 coordinate 2,323,175, forward strand.
ACACTTAGACACTAAACTCGTTTATTTACTAATCATAGAAAATAAAATCAAAGATAAACTTACAAAAAAGCTAATAGAAAACAAAGAGATCATAATTTTAAATTTCCCTTTCTCTTATACTAAATCTTCTTGCAAGTATGGATTTGAGGTTGTTATTTAATGGGTCTCTTGAAGTATTCTTCATGTTTTCCTCATCGCTTGATCAAAATTGTTGCCTTTAAATGTTGCTTATGACCTAAAACTACTTAAAAATTTGGCTCTCCTTTGTTTGCCTCCAATAATGTCTTTTATAGTAAAATTTAGGGTTTTGGGGATATAAGTAGTCATTTACACGGGTGTATAGGAGATTGTTTATATTAAAAAAATACATGAATTCGCAATTTCACACAAATACAGAGACTTAGACGGGTAATATACACGACTGAATATATCAAGATATATGGGCGTGTAACTCTACACTACCAGAACTCAAATGCTTCAATCTTCACACATTTACAGGGACTTACATAGTCAATGTACACATTCATGTAGGTTCATAGTTGCTTCAAATCTTCGTTTTATACCACGTTTTCATCTGAATTCTTCTCTTTATGGTCCATAAAGGCAAATATAACCTAAAAATGAAATTAAAGTGAATTACGTATCAAATACACAACAAAAATATGAAACAACAAGCAAAATATATCAAATATATATGTATAATTATAGTCAAATTAGCATCTATCAATAACCCTATTAAGCTTATCACCTAAGTATGTTATTGGTCTTCTTGTATTAACATCACCCTAATTCCTAGACTTAAAGCATTATATTTAATCTCAAAGGTGTTGGTAAAGATAGTTAAAGCTAATACAGGAGCTAAACTCAACTTCTACTTTAAAAATATGAAGGCTCTATCTTGATCTTCACCCTACTTAAACCTTGTACTTTTCTTCACTCTCTTAGTCAGTAGTACAATAATTGTTCCAAATTTCCTAACAAAATGCCAATAAAAATTGGCCAATCTATGGAAACTCTTAACATCACTCATGATTTTGGGTGTTAGTCACTCTAATGAATCTTACCTTCTATTCATCTACCTTTATAATCTTTACACTCACCATATTTCTAAGAAACAAAACCTGTTTAGTGAATCTTCAAATTAGCGTCAAAATTTTCTTTCCTAAGCACAAGCAAAGCTTTTTCCAAATGCTTAACATGCTAACCCATGGTTTTATATAGATAAGAATATTATCAAAATATACTACCAAAAACTTGCTTAAAAATTCACATAAAACATTGTTCATAAATCTACTTGTAAAAGTACTAGGTACATTAATCAAACTAAAAGGAATTACTAGCCACTCATATAATCCATATTTAGTTTAAAGGCAATTTTCCACTCATCTCCTTCTTTAATCCTAATTTGATACTACTAATATTTTAAATAAATCTTCGAGAATAAATAAATACTGGATAACTCATCAAACTTATCATTTAGTCTAGGAATGTTAATAATTTACAATAATATTTTTTATGAGAGATACAAAAGTAAGTGGAGCAACTTTTGGAGGAGGGCTATCTCCTATTTTGATAATATGGAAAAAAATATGGAACATAAAGAATGTGTGTAAATTTTTATGGCACAAAAATTTACACACATTGTTTATGTTCCATATTTTTTTTCCATATTATCAAAATAGGATATAGCCCTCCTCCAAAAGTTGCTCCACTTACTTTTGTATCTCTTTGGTCAACTCCAGATTTATCTAATATCTCAAATACTAAACATCTTTAGTACATTATCTATCTATTTGCACTTAGAATAGGTAAACAACTTCCATTCTATCTTTATGGATCTAATTCTAAGAATTAAGTTGTTAACTTTTCATATCCAATGAGAGTTGTTCTTGGATAAATTATATTTTCAACAATTGAAATATTAGAATTATTATTCTATATAAGCAATATGTCTTGAAATACTCCCACTGAAGAGGAAAACTATACTCCCACTAACCTTTTTATAGACATCATAAATTCACAATCATCTCCAAAACAAACTTTTTAAATTCATCATGAAAGTTAATCTTTCAATATGTCGTAGCCTTTTAACTATACATCAAATGTATCAACAAAGGCACTAGTCCCAATTGGATATACAATCATGAGATTTGAACTTTTCAAATTTCATCTTACTCTCATTACTTATCTTGAGAACCATTCTCTTATAAGTATACATTGAAACAAACAATTTATTTAATAGGTCTGTAAGAATATATCCAACCTTTTAGATATCTCATAATCTTTTATTATCTAATTTAGTTCTAAACTTAATGGATAATGCATGCTTCAACTAAGCATAAATCAATGACTTTGACTCTTTCAAAGACTTAGCATCTCATATCTAATACAAAATCTTACTAATCGAACCATTAAATGTAATATCCCATTTTCCTTACTAAGGTTAGGACATAGGGTCCTAGACCATGATACATGAGGAATAGCATTGAGAAATTATGAGGTGCATTGCATTCACATGCATATCATTAGCATACACACATGAATTTTGATTTTTGTACACATTGTACATACTGTATCTGCACTCAATTGACATATTCCAGGGTATGAACGATTTAAAATGATTATGATGTAAATTGTGAATTTTTATGTCTTAAATTTTTGGGTGATGGATTTAATTATTGATTTGGAATTTATTTGTTAAAATTGAAAGATTTATGAAATTATGTGTATATTTGGAATAGAAAAAAAGTCAAGTGGCAAGACAAATTGATAAATGACAATAGAAATAAGTGGCACATGGCAATAGAAATAATTAACAAATGACTTTATGATTAATTGACAAGTGACATAAAAAATTAGGTGACAATTGGTTTAGAAATTCGGAGACAAATGGATTAGTTATTAACTGACATTGGGTGCCATAATTAAATGACATTAGCATGGCTATTTATGTGGTAAGCGTCATGACATGTGTCATGACACCCACCAAGCTCATAAACCCACGACACTCTCATTTGAAAGACCATCTTTTCATTGTCTTTCTTTTTATTTCTACATGTTCTTATCTTCTTCATTTTCTTTCTCTCTTCTTCACTCACGATACTCTCTCCCAACCCCACAATCTTGAGTTTTTGCCACCATCTTTCACCTTATCACTACAACAACTAGTTGTCTCCACTTTGTTGATGAAAAACCAACATATTCCACCTTTAATTTGTTAAGATTGTGTATGCTTAGAGTTAGGGTTACTTGATGATTTGAGAAGGGTTTTGAGCTAAACAATTATGTATAATCTTTATCTTCATGTTTTGTTTTAATAGAAGCATTTATGATGATCATTAGGGATGATTGATAGTGAAAATGGTGTTGATGATGAGTGCTGGAAAATTTGATGAATGAATGGATATAAATATGTTCTGTGTTTTGGATGTATAAAAATGTGGATCATTGGTTATTATAGAGATGAATTAGATTGAGTTTTGAAGCTAAAGAAAAGGCTAGTGTAGTGTTCCTGAAATGAGAAGAACTAGGATTTATGTATGATAATGAATGATGATGTTGTGTTCTATTTTTATATAGATGATAAACCATAGTTTATGGAATTTTTTATAGATGATATTAAGGTAAAAATGATGAGGATATGAAGTCTAAATGATGAACTATGAAGAAGATATGTTTAATATAGGATGAAATGGTTAGAATCTGGAAAACAATTGAGGAAGAAAGACTGGGCACGATCGTGGTTCTTAGTGCATGATCGTGGCTTGTTTACTTGCCTTTTATCACGATCATGACAAGGTCCCCCACAATTATGAGCCTAGTTCAAGATTGACAATTTATGTTTTGTAAACATGTTGAACCAACTCAAAAAAAATCACTCTAAATTAGTGTATTTGGACTTGATTAAGGCTTGGAATTAACCTAGATTATTACTTGATTAATTGGTTAAAGAGCCTGATATGTTTAGGTTGATAGTTGAGGTTATAACATAAGAATGGATTGATGATATTAATGTAACTAATATGGAAATTTATGAATATTATATGAATGAAGGTGTCTTAAGAAAGTAAATGTGATCCAAAGAAAGTGAGTAAGGTGTACTAGGTATAAATGAATGAGAAATTTGATATTGTGTGATTAAAATGTTAGAAAAAGGATTGGAGAATATGTGAATGATGAATGTATAATTGATGATATTAAAATAATCAAGTTACTTTAAGGTATGAACCTAAGTGCAAACTAGACATATACAAGTTATAATGGTTTGAATGATCAAGACTTGTGATTAAGGACACATACCTGGGAATGTCATTGAGCATGCATTATACATAACACATATACATATGTGTATGATTAAATACTTATGTGATTGAGCTCTTTAGTAATGTGTATAAATGTGTGTATTTCATGATTTAGACGCACAAGTCAAACACCAACATCCACATATTGCCGGTTCGTCAAGGCAATAGCTAGCTGGAGCTTACTGTAAGTCAACCTAGATGTTTCTCACTAGGATTGATTGTATTTGCTTAAATTTCAATTATTGAACTGATATTTATGTGAATGTGATAATTTCGGACATTGATGGTCCAAGGAGTTTGATAATTGAGATTTCATTGGAAGTGTTCATAATTGAATATGAATCGGGAAAAATAAGTATACTCAATAAAAATATTGAATGCCAGACTTAGGTTCGATGAAAATATGAAAGTGACCGTATATGATGAATGAAAGTGATTGATTGCATATTTTGTGATTTGATGCATCACATTATTATGCATGATCAGATAAACGAAGTTATGATCGCAGTGGCCAGTGAAAAAAATCTTAAAGCTCAGAAATGTGTATAAAGAGCCATAGGCTCAGTAATTAAATGAGCCCGGTATCTACAACAGATATGGGACAGTTAAAAAGACACTCGGTCATAACAAAGTAACAATGAAACTGGAGTCACATGTGCATTGCATATACAAATTGATATGTATTATATGAATGTTAGAAATGAATTATTTGAACTTTTCTTAATTATAATTATGAAATAGTGTATATAATTGTATTCGATGAATTATGATGCTCAATAGATGATGATATGATTTGTCTGTGAATTTGGAATGTGAATTGTCTTTGTGATTTTATATGAGTGAGCACATCGATGATGGTTCACTTACTGAGTTCGCAAAACTCATCAAAATTGCAAATGTTGATTTTCAGGTACGAGGGAGACATAGTTCCTAAGGCAAACTAGTAGAAGTCTAGTTCTATCAATTTTGGACTAAAGAATGGCTCAAAGGTCGGTCAGTTAATACTGAGAAGTTTAGATAGAGTATTTTTGTTTAGTTCTCATTTCATGTAGAATGTTGTAAAAGAGTAGTAAACTCTTATATGTTTTTGATATGGTATATATGGATTATGTAGTGAAATGCTACAATATAAACTATGTTTTTTATAAATGAAATGGGAACATTTGATCTTTTGAATATTGTCTTATATGTATGATGCCATAATAAGTAAATGTGACTGCTCTAACATGCCGCTTTCATAGGGTATGTTCCCGAATGTCCAATGGATGTTCGGGCACGTGACCCATAGAGGTGGTGTGTTACATTAAAGTTATGCCATTATACTAGACATCACAATAGAAGAAAAAAATATTGCATTATATAATATCTCACACTGTATATTCCTTCTTACATAAAACCATTATGAAATTTTGTTATGAAGGTATTCACCAGAGAATCTCATTTCATATAGAGAACTAAAAATTTAAAACTCACCATATTGATCTCATCGATGTGCTTGAGCATTCTTAATGTTTAATTTCTACTTAGATTTAAACAATTTGAACTTTTCAAAATTTTAAATCAATATTTCATTTAATAGATATGATCACATAAATTCATTAGTAATATAATAAAATATAAGTATCATCATTTTATGAATTTTTATTCTATTTAATTCATCACAGATATAAATTTAACAATTCAATATCATCATCATTCTTTCTCTGAACGTTGATTTGGTTAGTCTTCAAGTTAACAAATTTCATACAATTAATCAAAATAATACATATATCCTTGTATGTAACTTTATGATTTTCATCATATTGATTTAACCAATGTGGCATAAAAGGATGGTCTCAATTATCCAACTTTGTATTCTTACCACTTATGTAAGCATAAGTCTCCTTTGATCCACCATATACAAACTATTTTCATAAACTTAGATCAACTACTTTTACTCAACAAACTATTTCTTATCATGCATTAAATACTATAATAATGTTGAATCTAAATTTAGTATCAAATACTTATACGCATGAACTAGAAATATATATGATCTTTATTATATCTAATATAGGTAAGATAAGTCATGCAATCATTTCTTCTTATGACAACTATTATCATATATAAGAAATACCTTTAATTATAGTCCACAGTTATGCTTTTAATAGGCTAAATTATGTAAAATAATTTTATCAAAGTACTATACCTTTTAATTTTACTTTATGCAACCTCTGCATCTTGCTATCATGGTGTTGACATCAAAGTTTATGAGACATTAGTCAACTCAAATGTCAATACATTTTGTCATCTTTATGATTTTAACATATCTCTAAAACTTTTTCACCGAATCCTCAATAGGGATTATAATCAAATTACATAATTCGCATACAATTTTCTTTTCTAACTGTGAGAACTATTCTTAAGCATAATCCTAGGGCTAAGACATTTAGTTTATTAACTCTTAGTATCAACTATACTAAACAATTTAAATTCCACATAGAATATAATATAAATGTAAGAAAAGCAAGTAATTGATTAATATCATGACTGCCAAATGAGATTAGGAATTTAATTATGTATTGGTTACTCCTACAATTTTTTTCGAAATAATAGCCCTCACTACTATTCGAAAAGATTACTCTAATCTTTCTAGTGGGTTAGGATCTCATTCAAATTTAGTTAATCTTAAGTTTGCTCAACAAACCAACTACACTTAAATTAGGTAGATAACAACTTTATCAATTACATCTCATGTGACTCCTAGATTCATTAGGTGACAAATCTTGCCAAAACATATCTTATATGTTATTCCTAACCCTGCCTCTAAATTCATGTGATCATGAGTTTGCTCATTCAAATTACAAAAATTTAGTTAAGTAGAACCCAGTGTCATAAAACTAAACATATTCGAGTTAAAGCGACCTTGAGTTTACTCAATAAGTCTAACAATAAACTGAACTCTGGTTTATTCTTATAGTAATGGAAGGCAACAATCACATTCTCAATGTGTACTTAATATCTTAACAAGGGATTTATTTCATTTGTGTTATCAAACACAACATTGCTTGTAAAATATCACACATATAAAACATACAATATAAGATACATATACATATATATATATATATATATAGGTTGGAGCTGAAACGCTCGGTAAAAGCTTCGAGGTACGACCCGGCAGTATTTTGGTCAAAACGAAGAAAGG
>JANQAP020000200.1:2426365-2456448 GCA_026874005.2 Erythroxylum coriaceum
AAATTGTAAATGAATGATAATGTTGTATTTTGTAATTTGAAATGGGCCCAAGTGGCAAATAAAAGTTTCTGTTGATTGTCATTGTTTGTATCAAATGCTTATTAATTAAAGTGACATATTTTGGTTATTGGTGTTTCTGTAATTGAAGTGTGTGGTTTTAAAAAAAAAATTCATACCGACTTTTAAGTGTTAAGTGATGTGACACGCTACCCTCGCGGGGTGCGGATTCGGATATCACTATCGATATCAGGTTCTGGTCCAGCAGGAGTGGGGTGTTACATTCAACATTAAAGATTGAAAATTCTACTATTTCTCCTAAGACGGTCATAGTCAATTTCCCATTCTTCACATCGAACAAAGTGTCAGTGGTGGCCATAAAAGGCCTCCTTAGGAGTATAGAGTGCTCCTTTTCTTTCTCATTCACTTCCCCCATATCTACGAGAACAATCAATCCTCCAACTTTCACTAACACATCCTCCATTATTCCTTTCGAATAATGGATTGACCTATCAACTAATTGCAAGCACATATTCACTCCAAGATCAAGCATACCCTTAAACTCATCAACATTACCTATTGATACTTTCACAATAAAACTTTCGAGGTCTTTTAGTTTGGGGGTAAATGCTGCTACAGAATTGCATTTGCTACTTCCGAAACCAGCACCTTTTCATTAGGCTCAAACTTTCATTTCTTGGTGCTTAGTACCTTGAAGAACTTGAAATAAACCAGAATGTTCCTAATCACATCTAACAAGGTAAGATTAACATTGACCTTAGAAAGCAAGCTATATTGATAGGAAAATTGCTCATCTTATTTGGATTCCTTAAGGTGACTTGGATAAGGAATTGATGGTCGATAAAAACCCATCGCCTTGTGCAGGTTTTGTCCTTCATTGTCCTTGGTGTCATTCTTAAGTTGTTTATCGTTTTGAATGTGACTAGAAGAGTTTCCCCCATTGCTTTTCTCATTCTACTCATCTTCTTCTTTGGTGAGGCTTTCTTCTTTTGGTTATCAGTATCAGACAACTCAAAAGGAAACGTAACATGATTGTCAATCACTTTACCACTTCTCAGAACAGTAATTACTTGGGCTTGCTTAAGTTGATTGGGAAACCTTCCTTTTTGATTATTATGCATTTGAGCTACAAATTGCCCCACTTGAATCTCAATCCTTTTGCAAAATGGTTATAAGGAGTCGAATCTCTTATTATTCATTTCGTCATTTTGAGTTATGACCTGAATGAATGCATTCAGGCTTTCCTCCAAAGAAGGCTTTCTCAGTAGGTTATCATTTAAGGATTGCCCTTGGAAAAAGTTTGTCCTTTGAAAATTTTGGTACTGTGGTAAGTGACAGCAGCGCATCATAATGTTAGTCAAAATAAACTAGACCACTACTATAACAGTGGTGAGTCTAATTCCCCCACAAAGAGTGTGTGTAGAGTTATTAAAATGAAATTAAATGGTGTTTAGGTTAGGGGGTTAGTTGGTTTATCAAACAAGAAAATAAAATGAAGCTAAACTAACAAAACCAAATTAAAGAAAACATGCAAAAATGATAAAAGTAGTGAATTCGTTAGGAGTCTGGTTCTTTGGTTTAATCTCAACCTACACCCTAATTAAATATATTTCGATGATTTGTTATTTTCAAACCACTCCTAAAAAATATTAATCGTAGGTTAATTTATTAACCTTAGTTTTTAGTTAGGTTTTGTTTAATCAAGATATGATTGTTAATTAAACCTAGCCACCGAATAACCTAAAATACTATCCCTAGCTTTAATTGGGAAACTGCATCATGAATTAGGAAAACTGATTAATCAAGGAAGAAACCACATTCGATGCATCATTTAACTTAGGTTATGTTATCCCTAATGATTGCAAACCATTAGTTGCTACAAATGAATTTCAGCATAACAATTACATATTACATTGAGTATTTTAGCAATGGGTTCGTAATAAAATGATCCAAAGAATACATTAAAATCATCTTTTCACAATACCCAAATCTATACACATCAGATAACATAATCAATTTCTAAAGAAATAAATAATGAACAAATACAAGGAAGGAATGGTTAACCGGGTTATCGACATCGATATTGCCTCCGAATTGGTGTCAAAAAGATACCCTTTATGAGTCTTTCACAATAGATAGCTTCCATTACCCTCTTTATGATCTGTTGAAGCTCTCTCTCCTTTCAACCGAAAACACCCAAAACTTTCATAAGTAAAACACTTTCTATTCTTTTTCTAAAACCTTGTGCCGTTACATGTCCATTTATATTAAAAACTTGGGTTTCGGGAAGCATATGTGTGAAAGTTACTACCATAACATGTTGAATCATAGGTGTGACTACTTAATTCATGCCTATGAGTCATGCCTATGATTCAAAATGTTATGGCCATAACTTTCACACATATGCTTGAGTTACGCCTATGCAAGGTGAGTCACAGCTATGACATGCTATGTCATGGCCGTGCATCATTAGTCATACCCATGACACTTTGTGTCATGGCCGTGACTTGCATTCTCATGACTTCATTTATAATGTATACTCTTCATCTTCATGCATTTTCTTATCTCCTCTTTCTCTAATCTTTCTTCTTCTTGCTCCATGAAGACAAGTGAATGTGGATCTTCAGAAAACGTCCCCAAATATAATGATTTTGACTTACTTTAGCTCCATCGCTTCTGAATTGTGCCTAAAACTGCATATGAAATAAAGTTAGCATCTTAAACAATTTCATATCATTAATCACTAAATGTAATGGAGTAAATGCATAATCAATTAACCACATATCAATTTCTCCTACGCTTAGCTTTGGTCTTCCTCGAGCAAAACACCAAAATTAAGCTCATATACCCAAAAATTTTACTTAGTTCCCATATTTTCCAAGAATACATAATCATAAGCAAAGATGAATGACTTTAAAAAATATAGCAAGAAATTAAAATTCCAAGCTTTTACTCATGATCAACCAACATTCAATACCTTTAAAAACTGAGCAATCGAATGGTAGACTTGCAAAGTGTGTTAAATAATATATGTTCATGGGTACACTCAACACCATTCATGATCATGTCATTCCACAACTTTGCATATCATTTCATTTCTCAACCATTAAGATTCACATGTATAATCATGAATGAAAAGACTTTTCAAGGTTGAATGTAGGTAAAGGTGAGGTGATAAGTATTTGGGTCAAGTAGCATGAAAGCCATTAAAGCTAGCGAAACAAAGCAACACTCAATGTGACATCAAGTGCAAAAACCAACATTCCTTCACAATTGTGTACATCAACTATGATGAATGAAAAAATGATGTTTCACAACTCTAACTTAAGATCTCACACTCAAACCACATGAAGCGTAACTAATCAACAGGAATCACTAATGAGGATTGATGATAACAATACATTGAACTACAATGAATGAACCTTCCAAGACAACATCTACCTCATATCCAACATACTCAAATAACCCATTCAATACAACTTTAACAGTATGCATTAATCATAAACAACTTTCAACATATATGCACTTCCTCCTTGATACATTTATTTAAACATTTTTCTTCTTTTTCTTTTCTTTTGCTTTTTTTCTTTTTTTCCTCGTATGAAAAAAGAAACTACATCAACATGGGAATTTCAATGATAAGACATAAAATAGCATCCCAACATTATAACCAACCCATACATATGTACACCCTACACTTATATTTTTGTAAATCGACAAACTCAACAATCAACGAACGCTTCACCATCTTTAAAGCTTAGGTGAAACATTTGATTAGGTTTAAAATACTAAAGCATGTAATGTGGTTAATACAAAAGAAAGGCTAATAAAGCTTAAGGGGGCTTATTAAAAAGGAAAATCATATAACGGATAGGCTATTTGGCTAATGAAGTTTGGAAAAGCAAAGAATGCCTAATCACTTCCATGTTAATGCATGTGATAAAAATGTGTTCTTGAATAAAAAATCAAAGAAAAGTTAGGATGAAAATGTTATGAAGGTCACATATTATCAAAAGACAATGAGACTGATGTGGATGTGTCAGTTTATAAAGGCTCAAAATCTCACTGGCCTTGTCTACCACTAGTTACTACTCTTCTAAAGATAATGCACATTGACCAATCACAAGAGAAAAAAATGCATTCTAAAGTTTGCTAGAAATTCTCTAGTTAATTCATTCTCTACTCATGACTATATAGTCCTAGAAGCAATAGAAAACGAGAAAATATTTGTTTTGTGTATTTTATTCTTTCTATTATTTTGATTGAAAACTTAAAAACAAGTAAAAAATAAATAACTAAAAACACACATGCATATAAAAACTAAATGTGAAAATTTAAAGAAAAGAAATTTACTTCTTTTGGGTTACCTCCCAAGAAACGTCTTTGATTAGGGCCATGATAGCCTGTCGCTAACTACCAAATAATAAATTCCCAACTACCAAACTACACAGTAAATGGTGAGCTAGGGTCGAACCACAAAGAGCTAGGATGTAAATTCTACTTCAAATGTTGTGACAAAGAAAACAAAACACCCTGAAATGGTGAAGATGAGACAGCTAATATGCAATAAACGTAACCAAAAAGACAAACACAAAGTAAATTTAGAAAAGTTTAATAACAATGGTAAGGAGGTAGGCTTGAGATATCTTTGGGATTCCTAGATGTTCATTGATCCTTGAATCTAAAGAAAAGGTACTCTCATCATGGTGCTAGCCTATGGACTCAATTAAGCTCTTGAACCCTTAATTTCTCTAAAATAGGCAAAACTAATAAGCTCTAGAAATGCCCCAATCTCCACTATAACTAGAATAGGCTCTCTAAGTTCAATAGCGAAGATGCATTAGGTACTAAGAAGCAACTAACTTAGGCCACCTACTCGTAAGCTCGGAAGGTATAACCTAAAGGTATGGGATCCTAGATTAGTTGATTAAGTATCCTGACAAATTCAACTAACCTATTGCTACTTTCAAAAATGACTATGGACTATTACACATCGCGCGCTCAACTCTAGTTTTCAAATTAGAAAATTACCTAAAGGGTGATTAAGCCTACAAGCAATTCCTAATTCATGACATTTATCCTAAATTCCAGACCAATCTAGACTTATAAGTACCAATTTAAGATAAGTCCAGCTCCATTCTCACAATTCCATCCTTTCATCCTTATAATATCTCTAAACCCTTAAGTAGTCTAGCCACACATGATCATATCAAGCACAATTGATATTAAATAAACAAAACCTATAACATAATCATTAAACATTCAAATACCCAATAAATTTAGATCTGCAAAAACATATAAATGAACTCAAATAACTAAGATTAAAACTGGAAAATCCCAGGAATAAACATCCATTGATATACCCCAAAGGTTCATTACAAATTTCATGAGTTTCAATTATAAAATCCATTAAACATTTATTCTAAATATTTTAACATATTTAAAAAGGTGATTAACACTAAGAAAACTCTAAACTAATGAAATGAATAGATTAAGACATATGAAGATAAAGCACTGAAAATGAAACAAACTAGTTAAGTATAAAGAAAATAACAAAAACTTCTCTTCTCCTTTCTTTCTCCCTTCTTCTTGTCTTTTCTTGAAGTTTTCCAAGAGTGGGAAATTGTGTAGCCTCCTCCTAGGTCATCCTCTCTTTCCATATATAGTATGTTCTATTTAAGGTAAAACCTAGGATCTTTCTTTACCTTAAAAGTCCAAAAAGTCCCTCTAAAACTTAATTTTAGAAGGTTATTTACATCTGTCTGTGCGCAGAGTCCACAATCGTGGCCCTGTGCTCAAGATTTTGTCACAATCGTGGAATATTTGCCACGATCGTGGCCCTGTGATTAAGCTTTTGTCACGATTGTGGCATATTTGCCATAATCGTGGCCCTGGGTTGTTTCCTGGGTCTTCTTTGATTCTCTTTTGAATGCCCTTAATTGTTTCTCTTCCATGGATGACTCTCCAAACTTTGTCAAACTTCTTCCTTTTAGCATATATTTGTGTTCACTCCTTTAGTCTATATGTAAACATAAGATGAACACAAATTGAGTATTTAAACATAACAGTAGGATTGAAAAGTCATTGATATGCATAAGAAAATATAAGATGACTTAATCCTATCAAATAGCCCCACACTTGAACTATTGCTTGTCCTCAAGTAGTTTAAAAATAACCAACATATTTTGTCAATTTGTTTTTAAAAAAGATCGAGTATATGCAATCCTTCAAACTTCAACAAACTCAAGTATCGAGCTACTACATATATCACAATCTTTTCATCAATGCATATAAATAAAGTCAAAGGTAGACACCATTGATCAAAGATAAAATAAAACTAAGATGGATTTTCCTCACAATGTTAACTCATTTCACTAAAGTGTTTAAGGTTAGTGTTTCACTCAATACTCCTTCTAAGAGACTATAGTACCATAGGCTTGCAATTTTACCAATTCTCTACATAGATTACATGTTATTGTGGATCAATAAGGGCCTTTACTTAGAGTTATAATAGGGCTTAGGTTAAGGCAAGGCAAAAAGGTCAAAGGGTAACTCACAAGTATTAAAAAAAGTGCTAAGAAAGGACGACCAAACACAAATTATGAGATATGCATATAAATACCACAAACTACAACTACTCATCCCCCAACTAATCCTACTACGTTTCCTTCAACAGCAGAAACAAAGATGTTTTTAGTCAATAACGCCAAAAACAAATATGCTTTTCTTTTTCTTTTTCTCTCTTTTTCTTCTTTTTCTTTTTCTTTTTCTTTCTCTTTTTTTTCTTTTAGATAACACTAGAATAATAAGGAAATAATAGCAACATAAATCAATAAAAACATGAGTAGAAGTGCCTCTCAAAACATCTCAAAAATCGAATACAAAACAAAAGACCCTAAATCATATACATCAAATGCTCACTCATTACTTCAATAAAATTGTGACAAGGTAAGGCTAATGATTCAAAAATAAACAAGGTTAAAGGCTCAAATAGGTTGGCAAAGGGAAAATGAGTTGGTGGGTCATTTAAGCTAAGGGTCAAAACAAAGAAGGCTTTAATCATATCCATAAAGCATCCATCTCGTAGTTTTAAACCAGTTCAATGTAAGTTCTAAAGGTAATTTTCCTAGTGAAGCATCACACACAACAAAGAAACATAATTACTATGAAATGCAGTCATATAAGCTTAAAACCTCGCATGTGCTTATATGAAAATCCATTAAAATTTCATACATTACCTAATCAGTCAAGTATCCAATTATCGATTGAGTTTATGCAACTAACTACTTCAATCGGTCCATATGATTCACCTTCCACTTAAGATGTCTAATTCAAATTCAAGCACACAACTTAATTCTCAGTCCAACTACTATGACATAATGGCATGGTTCAACATTCATCACAGTTCAAGTGCAAAAATGCAAAAATTTTAAACTGACCCTACCCCTACACTTAAATGGGACATTTTCCCCAATGTCCTAAAATCAATAAAAACACAAGGGGATGAGAACAAAAGGACTCCCTTAGATCAAAGAAGGCTCAATGACTTGAAAGCAAAATTCACAGCTTTGGTCTTGCATTCCTAAAAACAAAATAAACAAAAAGAAAATAAGGAACTCAAATGAAAGCAAACTGAAACAACAAAGAACTAAAATGAAAGGATAAGGTTAGGGTGCCTCCCAACAAGCTCTTGGTTAAGGTCACAAGCTCGACCCCTTTCAACTGATATTAGCCAATGTACATTGGAGCTTCAAGCTCCATCACCTCCACATTGTGAATCTGAAATCCCTTAAAGTAAGGCTTGAGATGATGTCCATTGACTTTAAATTCTTTCCCCGTCTTGCCACTTTTGATCTCCACTGCTCCATGGGGATACACCTGGGTAATCTCTAAAGGACCTATCCATCAGGAGCATAACTTATCTGGAAAGAGTTTAAGGTGCAAATGATATAAAAGTACATTTTATCCCACCACAAATGTCTTTCTAGAGATGTTGTGATCATGGGATGCCTTAGTATTATCCTTATAAATCCGGGCATTCTCCAATGCTTCATATCGCAACTCTTCGAGCTTTTGCAACTGTAATCGCTTGTAGGCACCAGTAGCTTCTAACTCCATATTACACTTCTTGATTGCCCAATAAGCTTTGTGTTGAAGCTTTACTGGAAGGTGGCATGGGTTCCCATAAACAAGTTTGAATGGTGACATCCCTATTAGAGTCTTGTATGCAGTCCTATATGCCCATAAGGCGTCATTGAGGTGAAAACTCCAATCTTTCCTATTGGGATTAACTGTCTTCTCTAGAATGGACTTGATCTCTCAGTTGTCATCTGATAAGCAGTTAAGACTCGATGCATCATTTGATATTTCTTCAGGAGGGTCTCGATCGTCCAGTTGCAAAAGTGAGCGCCCTTGTCGCTGATGATGGCTTACAGGACTCCAAACTTGGAGAAAATGTTAGATTTTAGGAAATCTGTAACTATTTAAGAATTGTCAGTTCAGGTGGTTTTTGCTTCCACCCATTTTGACATATAATCAATCGCAAGCAGAATATATTGAAATCCAAACAAGGAGGGAAAGGGACTTATGAAGTCTATGCCCTAAATATAAAAAATCTAACAAATTAATATAGGGGTTCGCGGCATTTCTCCACGAGAACCTAATGTACCTGTACGTTGACAGTTGTCATAAGTCCTACAAAAATCATATGCATCTGGAAACATAGATGGCCAGTAAAACCCATACTCTTGAATCTTAAGAGTTGTTCGTTTTAGACCAAAATGACCTCCACATGCATAAGAGTGACAATATGCCAAAATAGAAAGAAATTCACTATCAGGTATGCATCGTCTGATGACTTGATCTGTACAAAATCACTACAAGTAAGGATCATCCTATATATAAAACTTTGTTTGTCTCTTCTGTTCCTTGGTGAAATCTATAGGGAATTTATGAGAAAATAAGAAAATCATTATATAAGCATACTATAGAGTTGTCAACTGTACTGTATGTAGCTACTCGTCTAGAATCATCATTGATAGGGTCCGTGTCAGCACCATGCTCCACTAAGCAGCTCAAATGATCTGCTACTCTGTTCTTCAAGCCTCTCTTATCCTTTATCTCCACATCAAACTCCTGAAGTAGGAGTATCCAATGGATAAGCCTCGGCTTTGCCTCCTTCTTCGCCAATAGGTACTTCAAAGTTGTATTATTAGAATAAATAGTAATCTTAGTTCCTAATAAATAAGACCTAAACTTATCTAAAGTAAAAACTATTACAAGAAGATCTTTTTCCGTGGTGGTGTAATTTATTTGGGCATCATTTAAGGTCTTCGAGGCATAATTTACTTGTTATGGGTTCCCATACCTGAAGTTGGGATGATCCTTCTACCTTAGATTGTCAGTGGGGAAAAAAGGGTTATACCTCTTCTGTTGTCCTTGGAACCCCCTAACTACATTGACGTGTTGTTCATCCTGTAAGGAAAAGCATCCATCTGTAGGATGGTCAGCTAATGCACAAATACCACATACCTTGGTAGGCCCCTTTCCTATCATTGCTTGTTGCACTAAGGAAGTCAAATTTGCAACTTATTGATCTAACTTGGAGATGGAGACCTCATTCACCTACTTTGTCGAGGAGGAAGCATTACTGCAATGGCCCCAATACTGGGAGTTCACTGCCATTATTGCTATCAAGTTCCTAGCATCCTCTAACGTCATGTCCACCAAGGCTTCACCAGTCGTAGCATCTAGCATATTCGTGTCTAAAGGAAGCAACCATTCATATAAATATTAAATTAATAACTAGTCACTTTTTTAATGATTTGGACAATTATTGCAGAACTTCTTGAAACTCTCCCAATACTAATGCAAAGACTCCCCTGTGTCTTGTCGAATGCCACATAACTCCTTTTTAATGTTAGTGACCTTAGAGGAAGGGAAGTAATTCTTGAAAAATGCCTGCTACATTTGCTCCCATGTGTTGACCAAACCAACAGGCAAGTCATACAACCATTCCTTGGTTACATCTGCTAAGGTAAAGGGAAATGCCTTTAGCTTAAGTTTCTCTGTTGAGACTCTCACTGGCTTCACACTTGAGCATGCGATGTGGAACTCCTTCAAGAACTTATTGGGATCAGTGATGTAGCCTGATCCCAGTAAGCTAGTGTCATGAAAACCTATAAAAGTAGGCAATGCATGTATCAGTCTAGGTTTAATTTCAACTTTCAGCTCATTATCTGGATAATTGATACAAAGCAGATTGAGGTTGAAAGAAAGGGCTGCAAGCTCGTTTAAGGTGAGTTGATGACGTTCCATAATCTCTTCTATTTCGTCTAAATTTTTGTCAACTTCTTCTTTAAAGGATAAGGAATGACCACTTTCAGGAAGGTTTGTATGGATTCCTCGCTCTCGCTGACAAAATCTAGTGTGACTTGCAATAGGAGAAAAAGAGAAAGGTTAAGTGGAGAAAGTAATGAACTTCTATTTTCCTTAGCAAATTTATGCAAACGAATGTATTTTGAGGAACTATGGGACATGCAAACCGATGAAAGAATGAAAAAGATCATTAAAGACAAAAATAAAAACAACACAAGAAATACAAATTATCACACGCCAACTCTCCGACAACGATACCAAAAATTTGATAGCCTGTTGCTAGCTACCAAATAATAAATTCCTAACTACTAAATTATGTAGTAAATGGTGAGCTAGGGTCGAACCACAGAGAGCTGGGATGCAAATGCTATTTCAAATGTTGTGAAAAAGAAAACAAAACACCCTGAAATGATGAAGACGAGATAACTAATATTGAACAAGCATAATCAAAAAGACAAACACAAAGTAAATTTAGAAAATTCTAATAACAATAGTAAAGAAGTGAGCTGGAGATATCTTTAGGATTCCAAGATGTTCGTTGGTCCTTGAATCTAAATAAAAGGTACTCCCATCATGGTGTTAGTTTATGCACTCGATTAAGCTCTCAAACCCTTAATTTCTCTAAAATATGCAAAACTAATAAGCTTTAGAAATCCACCGATCTCCACTATAACCTAGAATAGTCTCTCTAAGTTCAATAGGGAATATGCATTAGGTACTAAGAAACAACTAACTTAGGCTACCTACTCATAAGCTCACAAGGTGTAACCTAAAGGTATGGGATCCTAGATTAGTTGATTAAGTAGACTAACAAATTCAACTAATCTATTGCTGCTTCCGAGAATCACTATGGACTATTACATATCGCACCCTCAACCCTAGCTTTCAAATTAGAAAATCAATTCCTAATTCATGATATTTATCCTAAATCCCAAACCAACCTAGACCTACAAGTACCAATTCAAGACAAGTCTAACTCCATTCTCATAATTTCCATCCCTTCATCCTTATAATATCTCCAAACCCCTAAGTAGTTTAGTCACACATGATCATATCAAGCATAATTGATATTAAATAAACAAAACCCATAACATAATAATTAAACATTCAAATACCCAATAAATTCATATCTCTAAAAATATATAAATAAAGTCAAACAACCAAGATTAAAACTGAAAAATTGCAGAAATAAACATCCATTGATATATTACAAAGGTTCATTACAAAATTCATGAGTTTCAACTATAAAATCCATCAGACGTTCATTTTAGATATTCTAATGTATGTAAAAACATGATTAACACTAAGAAAGCTTTAAACTAATGGAATGAATAGATTAAGACATATGAAGATAAAGTATTGAAAATTAAATGAATTAGCTAAGCATAAAGAAAATAACAAAAACTTCTCTGCTCCTTTCTTTCTCTCTTCTTCTCTCTTTTTGAAGTTTTCAAAAAGTGGTAGATTGTGTAGCCTCCCTCTAGGTCCTCCTCTCTTTCCTTATATAGTATGTTCCATTTAGGGTAAAAGCTAGGATCTTTCTCTGCCTCAAAAGTCCAAGAGACCTTTCAAGAACTTAAGTTCAAAAGGCTGTCCGCATCCCTGTGCTCAAGCTTCTGTCATGATTGTGGGCCTGTGATTAAGCTTCTATCATGATCGTGGCATATTTTCCATGATCGTGGCCTTGGGTAATTTCTTGAGTCTTCTCTAATTCTCCTCCGAATGCCCTTGATCGTTTCTCCTCCATGGATGGCTCTGCAAACTTTGTCAAACTTCTTCCTTTTAGCATATATTTATGTCCACTCCTTTAATCTACATGTAAACACAAGATGAACACAAATTGAGTATTTAAACACAACAATAGCATTGAAAAGACATTAGAATGCGTAAGAAATTATAAGATGATTCAATCCTATCAGGCTACATGCTCCACCTCAAACTTCCCTCATGTGATAAAATTTTGATCTTGTGGTGTTACAGTTTCAGCCACTTCCATGTGAGGTAGTTCAAAATAGGGTCTTGGTTGATAGTTTGTCATATTAAGCACATGCCCTATCTTCAAACTCTCAATTTTTACTGAGTCTATACTCTTGGGAAATATCTCGAATGACTCTTCAGCTTATTCATTCTCATACAATTTCTTTAAACTATTAGGTGAAAGAAAAGAGTCAATCTTAACAACTAATTAAAACTCAATATTTACCTCCGAGCTAAAAGATGTATCATTTTTAGCTTCGAGCTCCTACTCCAGTTCTTCGAAACAAGTAATTCCTTAAGTATTACACTTAAGATTATCAAGCTCCTCATCACTTTTTAAGGTTTTTGCACTAACATCCATTGCGTATACCTCGAGTTGATATAAATGCTCCTTTTCTATTTGTGATTCTAGGTAGTCGATCCTCATTGCCATCTCACTTATTTGGCTGATCACATTATGGAATCTAGATGTTGTATCCTGCCAGAGTTGTTGTATACCCTATTGAAGTTGTTATTATTGTATATCCTATTGGAATTGTTATTATACATCCTGCTGGAATTGTAAAGTACTAACAATCATAATATTAATCAATTCTTCCAGAGGTGTACTTGAATTGTGATAAGAAACTTCTGGTCTATATGGGAATTATTGTGCATCCTGCAAACTATCATGCAAGTAATTCTATTGATTATCCTATTCAAAACTAAAATTAGATTGATCAGTCCAACTTTGGTTATAAGATTGACAATAAGAGTTATTACTTCCATCCATGTCAATTTTGTTTTAATCACAAACACGGAAAAAAAAAAAGATCACGAAATAACTAAAAATAAACCAATTACGAAAAAATATATACAAAACATCAATTAAAATCACAAACAAAAACTAAAACATTGCACTCCATGATAACAGTGCCAAAATTGACAACAGCGGGTTGTAACACAGTCAAAATAAACTAGACTACTACTATAGCAGTGGTGTGTCTAGGTTGATCCCACAGAGAGTGTGTGTAAAGTTATTGAAATAAAATCAAATGGTGTTTAGGTTAGGGGGTTGGTTGGTTTATCAAATAAGAAAATAAAATGAAGCTAAACTAATAAAAGCAAATTAAAGAAAACATGCAAAAATGATGAAAGTGTGAATTCGTTAAGAGTCTAATTCTTTGATTCAATCTCGGCCTACGCCCTAATTAAACATATTTTGATGATTTGTTGTTCTCAAACCTCTCCTAGAAACTATTAATCATAGGTTAATATATTAACTCAAGTTTTCCCTTAGGTTGTGTTTAATCAAGATACAATAATTAATTAAACCTAGCCGTTGAATAACGTAGGATGCGATCTCTAGATTCAATTGAGCAATCGTATTATGAATTAGGAAAATCAGTTAATCAAGGAAACAACCACATACGATGCATCATTTAACCTAGGTTATGCTATTCCTAATGATTGCGAACCATTGGTTGCTACAAATGAATTTTAACATAACAATTACGAATTAAATTGAATATTCTAGCAATGGGTTTGTAATAAAATGATCCAATTAATGAACGATTAAAATCATCTTTTCATAATACCCAAATCCATACACATTGGATGACATAATCAATTTCTAAAGAGAGAAATAAACGACAAATACAAGGAAGGAATGGTTAACGGGGTTGTTGACGTCGATATCGCCTTCAAATCAGCGTCAGGAAGCTACCCCTTCATAAGTATTTCATAGTGGAGAGCTTCGATCACGCTCTTTGTGCTCTCCCGAATCTCTCTCTCCTTTCGACTGAAAACATTCAAAACTTTTATCTAAAATACACCTATTTTTTCTAAAACCCTTGCGTCGTCACGTGTCTATTTATATTAAAAACTTGGACAGCATATGTGTGAAATTTCCGTGCAAGGTGAGTCACAGCCATGACATGTTATGTCATGGCCATGCATCATTAGTCACGCAACTCGCATTCTCATGACTTCACTTGATTTTCTACAATGTATACTCTTCATCTTCATGTATTTTAATGTCTCCTCTTGCTCTAATCATTCTTCTTCTTGCTCCATGAAGACAAGTGAATATGGATCTTCAGAAAATGGCCCCAAATATTGTGATTTCGACTCACTTTAGCTCTATTGCTTGTGAATTGTGCCTAAAACTGCATATGAACTAAAGTGAGTACCCTAAGCAATTTCATATCATTAATCACTAAGTGTAATAGAGTTAATTTTTAATCATTTAAGCACATAACATTGGGGTTGCACTGGTAGATTGTTTCTCTTCCATGAAAAATTGAGATGGCTTCTCCAACCAGAATTGTAGGTGTTTTAATACGGATCATTTCACTCCCTTGGTTGAAAACCGTTAAGTATGTTCACTTGTTCCTCCCTATCAAAATATTCATAAGAATATGTATAAACATTGGCTCCATAACCATAAGTTCCACATATACCACAAACTTCTTGATTTGGAACATTCTAGATTAGCCTCGTAGTTAGCATCTTTCGATGCCTTGTTAACGCAACTAACTGCATAGCCAATTCTTAATTCGAGCTCACTTCATAGACCCCAGCTCTTCTTCCCCTCACGCTCTTTTATTGAGAATTAGCCCCCAAAATTTTAAAGATTTCATACTTTTCTTTGGCCATCCTCTCTCCTACAACTCCTCCTGTCGCATTGTCCACGATGTACTTACACTTTTATGTCAACCCATCATAAAAGAATTTGTTTAACATGTAAAGCAAAAAATGATGGTGTGGACATTGTATTAGCAAGAGCTTAAAGCATTCCCATGCCTCATAGAATGGCAGCTCTCCCTCCATCTGAGTAAAGGTAGCTATCTTGGTGCGCAGCTCAGATGTCTTTTAATGGGAATAGAATTTTCCTATGAATTTATTGTACACCTCTTCCCTTGTAGTCAATGAATTAGGTGGAAGGGTCATTAGTCACACCTTGGCCCGATTCTTCAATGTATATGGGAGGCACCTCATCCTAATTTGATCCTCATTTAGGCCATCCAAAGGGAATGTTTAGAGAGTGGTAGAATTCCCAAATGAAATTTGAAGAGTTTTCATTAGGAACCCTATTGAAAGATGGCAACATGTTGTAATGGATGATTTTCAATTTGTAATTTCTAGCTGCCTTTCTCAAATGTATATGCGACATCGCAATACCAATCACTAACCTGGTGTACTCCTTCATCACCAACTGCCCTTCACCCATCTTGTGGTTATTCACTTGATCTTCACACTTGGGTTCCTTGCGATTATGTTCAAAGTCCCTTTGAGGTCTTTGTCATCAATGTATGTTATCAATAAAAGGGACAGGGTCACTATCCAAAGATCTCCTTCCAACTATAACCAAGTGAATTCATTAACTAAAATTCTCCCACCTAGCATAAACTAACTATGGAAAGCATTAAATTAATAACAAAAATTACAAAACACATTAACAAAATAACACAATAAAACATGCATGCATGAACAAACACAAACAATCAAAATCACGAGGTAGTTGTAGTGATTACCTAGGGTCGTCTCCCAAAGAGGTGAAATTGGTTAACCAAAACTAATTTTGAATTAAAAAATGCAATCCTAAACATTCTATCCCGATTTGTTGAGTGAAAGCTTTAAATAAAATCATAAAATTAGAATGAAAAGTAAAATGATTCAACCAGAAACAAAGACAAATAGATTAATCGAAATGGAAGACTCTTGAGAATTAATTTCACTCATTTAATCTCTTATACATGGTTAAGGGGAATGATTAGATAGTTTTCTTACTAAAATTAATAGCCGGGTTCTAAATTAACTCGAATAATGAACTAATCTAACTTTCGTATTCGACAAGTTATCATTCAAATTAATTAAAAAAACCCATCCATTAATTACCACTTAAGTTAACATATTTCTAGTTCTTAACCTAAGCATCTATAGTTTCTCATTCAATATTAAACTTCTCTCGATCCTTCATTTAATATTAAAATGATGTAAGGTTTGGTCATGTCATTACATCCATTCAGCTTAGAAACCATAGTAATTAATAAGACAATAAAATCGTAACTCATTCATCTATAGTTGATTAAAATAGCTAAATTAATCCTCAAGAAAAAGATTCAGCCCATCATAGCATACATATAGTTCATCATTCTCAAATACTTGAATCCCATATTCAAGAATAAAAAAGAAGTATCAAAGCAATTCAACAGTGAATAACAAAATGGATTATCAATCTTTAGCAAGGAAGACAAGTTCAAAAGACAAAGATAAAAGAGTTCAATAACAATAACAGAGATGAAACTAGAAATGACAAACAAAATAAACCCTTGGGTGAGAAAGCCGATAATGGATCTCCTACCTTGCTTAAAACTCTAGCAGTAGCTCTCGGCTTTTGCCTTTGCTCTACTCCTTATATGTTTGCTCCCTATTATGTTCTTCTTCTTTTTCCCTGCCTCTGCTCTCTAGTTTTTGTCTCCATCTCCCCGCCTCACCTCTCCCTCCGTTCTTTTTGTTCCAACCAAATTTGTCTCTAATGTGAGTGAAGAATAAATAATGAGTATCTTTCCCCCACCACTGCCCTCTCTTATGTTTATTTGTCTGCCCTCTCTTATGTTTATTTGTAGTATGCTCCTAGGTCTAAGGTTTTGTGCCTTTTTAACTTACATATGCCACGTAGATTAAATGGAATGTTGTTCGCTCTGCATGATAAGTCACGGTTATGACTTAACATGTCATAACCGTGATATGCTATTAACATGCATAGTTGTGACTTAACATGTCACAACCGTGACAAGTTAAATACCATGCATGGTTGTGACTTAATATGTCACAATCATGACCTTGTGACTTAATATGGCTAGATGAAGAAGCGTGAAGCATGCAACTGCTAGAAGAAGAACGTTTCCAGTGGCAAGATGAAAGAATGGCAGCTAGTGAGGTGAAAAATGTGAAGAATGCAGCTAACTAGTTGAAGAATGTTGCAGTTGGCAATGTGAGCATGTATGGGAGTTGCATGGTGTTGGCATCACCGTGAAGCATGACAGCTGGAAACATGCACAGGAAGCTCACAGTGAGAAGTACTTGATGGGCTGTTAAAGTGAGAAGGCATGAGCTAAAGTGAGTGTGACATGTAATTAACTAATGTTTCATGCAATTAATGTGAATGATCATGCCATTAACTAATGTTTCATGCATTTAACGTAAATGACCATGTCATTAACGTGTGACACCCATTTTCATGCATAATTCTTCTTGTCTTAAGTCATCCCATCTTTCATTCTTTCATTCATAATTCTTCTTGTCTTTCACGCCACATTCCCAAAATAATCTAATTAATATTCATGCAACATTTGTGTCATTTTCACTCAATTCATTTTAAAATTGAATTAAATTACAACCAATTTCAACATATTAATGCAAGCAAAATCAAACAGAATTAGACACAACAACCCACCCTTTAATAGTCTAGAACTGACACCCCGTTGCCACAGAAATGGCTAGGTTAGCATTAATGATAGGAAGAATCCCCTCTCCCATAATATGGAAATTTTCCTTGATTGATTTCAATTGTGAATTTTGTGTTGCTCAATTTTAATTCCTTTTATGTTAAATTCTTGAATTACATTCCTGCTAATCAAATTCTCGTGTTTAATTTCTTATTTAGTTTTATTTTCATTTTAATTTTCTAGCCTTAGATAACCTAGGATTAGATTAGTTCACCCTCCTCGTAGGATCGACCATTTAGTTACTACAAATCATAACCTATGCACTTACAGTATTTAAGGGCTATAAATTGTAAGCTTGCAAATCAGACAACAATAACCTAGGTTAAATAGTCTGAGCTTATGAGATTATTACTTAGATTGATCTATTTTTGTCATTCGTAAGGTGACTGTCTGATTAAACTTAGAGAGTGTCTCCTAGGTTACCTAATAACTAGGGTTAATTAACGTGCTCTTCTTAATTAACTATGACCTAAGAAAAAACTGAGATTGACAGAGCTTATTGTTAATCTACGACCAATAGTTCAAAGAGAGGAGTGAAGACAACAATTAAATGAAATATGTTTAATTGACTGTACGTTGAGATAGAAACAAAGAAACGGGTCCTTAACGAATTAATCACTTTCATCAATTTTGCATGTTTTCTTTATTTTTTTATTAGTTTAGTTTTGTCTTATTTTCTTATTTTAAACCAAACCAAACCCCCCTCCAAAACCTAAACACCGACTATTTTCATTTCAAAAGCTTTACACACACTATCTATGGGATCGACTTAGACTCACCACTGCTATAGTTGTAGGTCTAGTTTATTTTGAGTGGTGTTACGATACACTACATCAATTTTGACACCTTTTCTAGGGAATGTGGTGTTTTAGTTTTTGTTCTTGATTTTAATTGGTGTTGTGTACATGTTTGTTTATAATTAGTTTCTTTTCAGTTATTTCTTGATCTCTTCACTTCTTGTTTAGTGTTATTAAAAAAATTATAAACGGAAGTAATTTTTTTTACAACTTTTATTCCCAATCCTATAACTCATATTGGAATGATCATACTAAATTTAGTTATGGATAGGATAAGAAGCAAAATTACTTCCTTAATAGTACGCAAGACACACAGCAATTCCCATATAGACTATAAGCTTTTTATTACGAATTAGGTCCATCTCTGAAAGAATTGGTTATCATTGTTGCTACTTAGACTCTACAATTCTAGCAGGATGAAAGGCAATTTTAGTCTGGTTTCCAAATTTTAGTACATCCCTGGAAGACTTGATTAATATTATGAATGCCAATACTTTGCAATTTCAACAAAGTATATAACAGCAACTTCAATAGTTTCAACAGGAGACAAAAGCAAGCATACAGAACCTGCTAAGCTAGATAGGTCAGATGATGGAAGCTCTTGACTGCTAGAATCACAAAGCGAAGAGGCACAACTATCTCAACCTGAGGTATACCCAAGGGACATTAATGTAAAGGCCTTACATAGTGAAGAGGAGCTTGAGAACCTTAAGAATACTACTTAAAGAACTGCTTGTGTCGAAGAAGTGGAGAAGGAGCTCGAAGCAGAAAAGGATACATCTTTTCGCTCAAAGGTAAATACTAAGTTCCTAATTGTTGTTAAGATTGACTATTTACCTTTAGCTAGCAGGTTAGAGAAGTTGAATGATGAAGAAAAAGGTGAAGAGAAATTCAAGATCTTTCCAGAGTGTATGGATTTAGTAGAAATTGGAAGTTTGAAGATAGGGAAGACACTGAAGGTGAATGGTTATCAACCAAGGCCCTAAGCTGAACAACCTCATATGGAGATAGCTTAAAATTTGATACCTAAAGTCCATAATTTTTTCACGTAAGGAAAGTATGGAGTTAAGCTAATGACATTAAACAAAGGTGTTTCTTGAGAGGCAACCCAAAGGAAGTTCATTTGTTTTCTTTACATTTTCACATTTGTTTCTTATATGCATATGTTTTTAAGTTTGTTTGTTTTTATTTGTTTTTAAGTTTTCAATCAAAGAGAGAGAGAGAATCAAACAATCACATAAACATTCTCCCTTTTTCTATTGCTTTTAGGACTATATAGTCATTATTAGAGAAAGAATTAACTAGATAATTCTATGGAAAATTTATTATGTACTTTTGCCTTTGTGATTGGTCAATGTGCATTATCTTTAGAAGGGTAATGACTAGTGGTAGACAAAAGCCAATGAGATTTTGAGCCTTTATAGACTGACTCATTCATATCAATCTCATCTTCTTTGTTTATGTGTAACCTTTATGACATGTACATCTTGACTTTTCTTTGATTTTCTATGCAAAACCAAATTTTTATCACATACATTAACATGAAAATGATTAGGCATTCTTCATTTTTTCCAAGCTACATTAACCAAATAGCCTACCCATCGTTATGAATTTTCCTTTATTAACCCCCTTTGAGCTTTATTAGCCTTTCTTTTTGTACAAACCACAATACATGCTATTAAACTTAACCAAACTTCCTACCTAAGCCACAAAGCTAGTGGAGCATTTGTTGATTGTTGATGATTGTGGGTGTGCAAAACTATAAGTGTGGGGGTGCCCATATGTGTGGGATGGTTATAATTGTTAGGATGTCAAATGTCTTATCATTAAAGTTCTCATGTTGATGTAGCTTCTTTCAATTTTTATATAAAAACAAAAAGAGAAAAAGAGAAACGCAAAAGAAAAGAAAAGAAAAAGAAAATAAAAAATATATGTTTAAATAAAATTATCAAGGAGGAAATGCATATGTGTTGCAAATTTATTTATGATTAGCCTTTCCTCCTAAAGTTGTATGGAATGGGTTACTTGAGTATGTTGGATATGAGGTGGATGTTGTTTTCAATGGTCACTTCCTATGGTTAAAAAGTCCTGTTTATGCTTAAGTTTTATGAGTGATTTGTGCTTCTTATGGTTTACGGAGAGAGAGTTTAGATTTGAGCTAAAAAGCTTAGTTTTCACATCCATCATAGTTAATGTACACAATTGTGAGTGAATGTTAGTTTTTGTGCTTAATGATACATTGAGTATTACTTTTGTTTCACTAGCTTTAATGGCTTTCATAATACTTGACCCAAATACATCTCACCTTACCTTTTCCCATATTACAACCTTGAAAAGTCCTTTGATCCTATGTGAACCTTAGTGATGGAGAAATGAAATGATATGCAAAGTTGTGGAATGTCATGATCATGAATGATATTTAAGTATACCCATGAATATATCTTATTTAAACATATTTTTCCAAGTATACCATTAGATTGCTCAGTTTCTAAAGGTGTTGAATGTTGATTGATCATGAGTAGAAGCGTTGAATGTTGAATTCTTGCTATGGTTTTTAAAAGTTATTCATCTTTACTTATGATTATATATTCTTGGAAAAATGGAAAATGAGTAAGTGTTTTTGTGTCTTTGATTTTGGATATGATATTTTGCCCGAGGACGGTCAAAAGCTAAGTGTAGGGGAAATTGATATGTGCTTAATTGTTGATACATTTAACCCTTTAAACTTAGGGACAAATGATATGAAAATGCTGAACATACTCAATTTAGTTCTTATATGGTTTTGGTTACAATTTATACGAAAAAGTTAAAGTGATTCAAAAGCACTATATTTGATCAATCTTCTTGAGAATCACATTTACTTGTCTTCATGAAGTAAGAATGAGAATGATTAGAGCAAGAGAAGTTAAGAAAATACAGAAAATGAAGAGTATGAAGAATGTTGAACCAATTCACAACCATACATGATTGGTCATCGCTATGAGACATCATGGGCGTGACACCATCATGCATGCCCGTGAGACATGTCTAGTTATCCCAAAAACCTTACTTTTTGGTATAAAAACATCGTTTGATGGCAAAAAAGATATGAAATGTTTATGCTTTTGTTAGGAAAACTCAGAGATGCTCTCGGGAGACAAAAATGAAGAGGGTAATAAGGCTCTCACATATGGAGAGACCCATAGAGGGCTAGACATCCCGACACCAGTTCGTAGGTGACATCGACATCGACGAACTTGGTTAAGCATATTCTTCATTATGTTTATTGTTCTTACTCTCTTTAGGGATTGATTATGTTATCTTGTGTTTAGTAAATTGGGTATTGTGTAAGAATGATAGAACCAAAGAACTGAGTTCCTAACGAATTAATCACTTTCATCATTTTTGTATGTTTTCTTTAATTTCTTATTTGTTCAGTTTTGTCTTATTTTCTTATTACCCCTCCTAAAAAAAACCTAAACACTGATTATTTTCATTTCAAAAGCTTTACACACACTCTCTGTGGGATCGACCTAGACTCACCACTGCTATAGTTGTAGGTCTAGTTTATTTTGAAGTGTTACGACATGCTGTGTCAATCATTAAGAAGTAGTTATAAAGGCATCACTTTAACCCTTTTAGGATCATAAAGACTTTATCCATATGAAGGAAAGTCCAAAAAGTGAAATAAGAACATAAAAAGTTAAATAAGAGAAGGTTTTGCACTAACCAGACTAAAATAACATATGTTAAAATTAAGCTCAAATAGGTTTTAGAGGAGCTTTATCTAGATCATGGTGATTATATCAAGCAAATGGAAAAGAAAGTTGCTTTGCTTGACTATCTAAGAGCATTAAAGGTGTATAAATTCTTATAAAATAAAATTAAAAATACAATAGATAAAAAAATAATATAAAAACTCCAAGTTCTTTTAGTAAGATCATCAATGTTAAGAGAAACATTAATAAAATTTCTTCATTACTCAAACAAAATGATGGTCTAGCTCAAACTTAAATGACATTAAGCAAGAAGTTTAAGACTATTTCCTAAAATACTTTTATATTTCAATCCAATAGAAGCTCGTTAATGCAGTTACTTAAATCTTTCATGATAGCCTAAATTCCTAGAGAGTTAGTTGAACCTCAATACAAACCTTTTAATGTTGATGATGTGGAGAAAGTAGTCTTTAAGCTCAACCTTAGTAAGTCTCCTAATCTAGATGATCTAGATGCTTTTTCTTTCAAAAATCTTGTCATCTAATCAAAAAATTAGTAACTAATGTTGTATTGAAATTTTTTGAAAAAGGGAAAAAGCATAAATAGATTAATAATAACTTTATTAATATTATCCCCAAAATTCCAAACCCCTGCTTCCTTTTAGACTTCAGGTCCATCTTGTGTTACAATACTCTATCTAAGGTCATTTATGAATTACTTACTTCTAGAATTAACTTTTTGACAAAGCCTCTTATTAATTAATCCTAAATTGATTTTATCTAAGGTATGTTAATTGTTGATAATATTTTATAGGTTTAAGAGTTATTGAAGAAAAATAGTAGGAAAAAATCCCTTAATAATTATGTTATTAAGGTGGATTTCATTAAAGACTTTCACTCTATAAACTTGATCTTCATATTGCACATTCTTAAGTCATTTGGTTTCCTAAAAGTTTTTCTAGCTTAGAATGATCAATTTATCTCTACCATGTCATTATATATTTTTGTCAATAAAGAGCCAACAAAATTATTTAGAGGTGGTAAAAGGGCTAAGGCAAGGAACCCTATGTCACCGTATCTCTTCATTTCATGTACGCAGACTCTCACTAGATTGATTAAATGAAAAATAAAGCAAGATGTCGACTTTAAGTTTCA
Organism: Erythroxylum coriaceum; assembly: GCA_026874005.2. NCBI lineage: Eukaryota > Viridiplantae > Streptophyta > Magnoliopsida > Malpighiales > Erythroxylaceae > Erythroxylum > Erythroxylum coriaceum. The sequence goes on from JANQAP020000200.1 coordinate 2,449,876, forward strand.
CAATAAATGTAAGAAGCTCACACTATTTTATCTCTTTTCCCTTTTTCTTTTGTGAATTCTTTGTAGAAATATGGAATGTTATTTAATTTTTTTAAGATTGATGAAAGTATACTAAATTAAATAGAGATCTTTGAATGGCTTAGCAGGAGACAATAATGAACAAGGAATATAGATTGATCTATAAAATAGTCATTGGTGGTATAATATATTCAACCTACAGATAAAGGAATATAAGATTCTTTTAGGGTAAAGAAAGATCCAAATATTAAGTAACTTTTAAACTAATTTCTTGGATTAGAGAACAACAAATGATTAACTTGAAAATTTACAACAAGATGGAGTATGATCAATGATGCAATTATTGAGGAAAAAAGCTTTAACAAAAACTAAATGGAAATTGTTACATTTTTTACTAATAAATGACCATGAAACACAAGGAACCATTTGGAGGAATCCAAATTGGATAAGAGTCTTGTTAAGATTAGAGGACAAGAACTAAATATTTTTCAAGTATTAATTACAAGCAAAAGCTCTAAACTTGGTTAAATCTATTCGTTGCAATTTATATACCATTTAATTGTTAGAGTTCTCTTATTAGTTACAAGCGCTTAGGTGATTAACATCTACTATTGTTCTTTAGGTTTTGTAAAATCCTTTTGCAATGTTATTCTTTTTAGATAACTTTTTCTTATAGTAAATATATTGTATCCTTTAAGTTTTAGAAAAAATATTTAATATTCGTATTTTATAGCTAGTTTTTGAAGTTTAAGTTAATATTAATAAATCATTATAATTTTAAACCTTTTAATCATTTTATCTATATTTATGTTATTTTTAAATTTTTTACATTATATAAAACTTTTAATGATGACCTTATATTTATCCTTCATTTAAAAAATAGTTGTTTTATTAATATATTAAAAGTGGGCTACATACAATTTGGGTTCCATTACTTAACTTAAAAATAGAATAATTTGGAGCCTCCATTTAACTCTGTACAATTGATTCTTCATTGCTTTACATTTTCAAATGTACCGTTTACTATAAATTGAGAGATTACAATCGTACAACATTACTCTCTTTATATCTTTACCAAATTAGGGATTGGTTTCCCTACATTTATCATCTATTAAAACCCAATGTAAGATTTTTCATTCTCTAACATCTTCAAACCCCATTTAGGTAATAGTCACCTTAGGTTCTTTTAATGGTTTAAATCACTCTTATTCCAACCCAATTTTAGATTGACTTCTCTGTGATGCCCAGCTTGATTGTTGTGTAATCATCTAGTGGCTTAACATTGATCCTTTGCCTCTCAATGTAGGTCAAGTAAGTATATTTTTGGCGCTATTATTGATTGTACTTATGTTTGCTTCTTATTTCTCTCTTGTGTGTTTAGATACCCATATTTTTTTTTAAGAAAGAAGAATGTATTAATATTTTAAGGCAAATGGTGACAAAATTTTGATCAAAACTACACAATCAAAGACTAGGCTACTATTACATCAATGTGATTAAGATCACAAATTGTAATAACTTAGGGTAATGGAGCTAGTTGATTTTCCAAATGAGTTATCAATGAGTGCTAAAGCGGTAGCTTTCTTTTGTATGCAAAAATATGTTGTCTAATTCTAGTACACAAAACTTACGGAGTATTTTCATTGGTGTTAATAGAATCATAAAATATCTTATAATTTCTTTCTTCCCAAATAGCAATAACTAAGTAGTAAAAAGCAACTCTGAACACCTAGAGACCTCTTTCATATTTCATCAAAACTTTACTACACAATTTGATGATTTCTAACCAAGTCTGGTGGGCTATCCAGGTGATATTATTGAATGATTACCTTTTAAATGTATTGATTGTATTGGCATTGAAAGAAAATATGTTCCATATTTTTAGTTGCGGACTTGATTAGAATGCACCAGTTTGGTAGAGCAAAGAATTGTGCTATTCTATCAATTATGGGGAGTCTATTTCTAATTATTAGCCATAGGGCAGTTGAGGCATAAGAAAAGTTATGTTTATACCATGTGAGTTTGTACCAGAGGGCAGTTTGATTGGTACTTTTAAAAAGGGACCAAAATGATGCATTAGAAAAAGTTCTAGAAGGTGTGTGTAACTACTAGATGTTAAGATTATATGTCATTATTAGTTCTTTGATGTGGCTTAATAGCTCTAACTACTAGGGGGACTCATCTTTCTTGCTAGCTTAAAATATTATGGCATTGCGATCTATCCAAATAGCCTGAACCATATAACCCAAAGTTATCTTTTAGATGGTTATGTCCTCTTTTAGGGCTCTGTATTGCATTATAGCCATGAGGGAGTATCTCTTAGGTGGCATCCATCTCATTTTAGATCACATAACTTTTTAACTTTGTTTTATAAGCTCTCCAATACATTACATTCAAAAAACAAATGGTCTCTAGTTTCCACCATTTACTAACATAGAACACATACTATTGTAGATAAGTTTAGGAGCTAACTGACCTATCCATTATGTATAGTATATTTCTGAAAGCTAACGTCATAGTAGCAGCAGCCTTCAGGTTCATATATATGTCCTATATAATTTTAGACCAGTTAATTTATGGGAACTTTTTCTAAGGATTCCTTTTTAGGAGGCATTAGTCAATAGTCATTTCTATGAAGATTCCATCTCACCTTATCCCATCTATTATCACAAAGATTGCATCTCAATATATCTTGAATAAGAGGACTACTAAGCTTTTTCTCTAATTGATCACTATAAATTGTTAGAGCTTGTCTTATTATAAAATTGATAAGGATAACATTTTTTATTTGGTCCATTTCCCTTATCTTAATAAGAGCACCTTATATTATCCATTGCTTATGCTAAAAAAAATAGCTCTTCTATCACAAATATCTTTTGATATGTTATACCTTATATAATACTTAATCCTTATGATGTTTAATGGGATCCACTAATTATTATAATGTAGTTGTAAATTCCATCTAAAATTATCACATGGGTAATAGACATGTAACCATTTAATCCAAAGTTCCCCCTATTACTGAGAATCCTCTATAATTGTTTGGTGATAAATGTTTTGCTAATAATTTGGATAGAATGTATACCTAGTCCACCCTCATTTTTAGGAGCACAAATTTCCTTCCACTTAACTTTGGCCACCCCTATCTTCCAATTTTTGTAGACCACATAAATTGCTTCATTATAGTTTATATTGTCTTGATCACATTCTTGGGGAGTATTAGATGGGATGCTTAAAAAGTATCCAAGCTATTTATAACAGGGTTTTGAAATTAGATCCTACTAATAAAACAAAGTGACTTATAGGATGGCCCTTTGGATGAAATAGGCATACTCAGATTAGTGATATATCTAAGAACCATCCAGATAAGTGTTGAACTACATTAGACAAAGCTAACATGCTCTTAATTTTGTTGATTTCTAACCTTGAAATTTTTTTAAAAATGCGTAGACCATTCATTAGAGCTCTAACTGACCCAGGGTTTGCTTTCAAAAAGAGCATGAGATTTTCCATAAAAGATAAGTTCACAACACATATTTTCTTTAATTTAAAGTCAAACATGAAATCATTCTCCTAAAATATGACCTTTTTTATAATCCTAAAAAATATTTCTGGAGATAGAGTGAATAAATAAATTGAAAGGGTGTCCCTTTGTCTTACACCTCTAGCACTATCAAAATCCCTGGTAGGTTCTCCATTAACCAAAACACAGTATGTGATCACACTAATGAATTGCTTAATACAATTAATGTATTTTCTTAGGAAATCAAATTCCTTAAGGGACTAGAATGAAATACCAATTAATCAAATTAAAGGTCTTATGAAAAACATTTTTAAGGCATTGTCTTTCCTGGATTTTTTCCTATAGTAGTTTTTGAAAAGTTCCTGTGCAAGAAGAATGTTTTCATCTTTTTATCTCCCCTTGATCAAGCTTCTTAGAAGGGGTCTATATAATTTAAAATCACTATTTTGAGCCTATTAGGGAGAAGCTTCAATGTCACCTTGTAAATTGTATTTCAACAAGATATTTGTCTAAAATCCCTTAAATAATTAGGAATGGGAGTCTTTGGAATGAGGAAAAATGTAAGTTTTATTGATTTCTTTGAGCAATCTCCCACTGCTATAAAACTCTAGCACTACAATAGATACCACATTCTTTGCTATCTTCCAAGTTCTTTGGTAGAATAATGCATTAAGGCCATTCAAGCTAGGTTATTTATTGAGATGTAATTTTATAATTTCCCGTTCCATAGCTAATGCTATAAGTGGAGAAATTAGATAACCCTTCTCCTGATCTATTAACTTTTCCTTAACTAAGTCATCTAGAAGTCTAGTTGGTTTTGGAATAGTGTTTTTAGAACTATAGGCTACAATAAAATAGTTGAATGAACAGTCTTTTAATCCCTCCTAATTTTTGACCTTTAGTTATCCTCGTTTGTAGCGATAAATATCCTATTACGATATTTTCTGGCCAGCAACACCTTAAAGAAATATTTATTGCACCTTTCTCCATCTTTTAGATATTGGATTCTTGATCTTTGTTTTAGGATTGAGTGTTCAATCTTTAATGCCTAGTTAAAGGATTCTACAGCTTCAAATTCAAGTTTCTTCGACTCTCTGTCACCTGAATTAATCTAATCCCACAGTAGCAGACATATGATATTTTAATGAAGAATTGATAAAAGTTTAGGGAATTTTTTTATTTACCATATTGTTAAGCGTTTCATAAATTGTAATAGGGAAAATCAAGAAGGGTCTTTCCAAATCACAAATCAGGTTTTGGCCTTAAGATTTGAGAGCTTCTCCTTTGATTTTTTAACTGCTCTTGTTATGTCATTATGTTGCTTACTATATAGCTTTTTCATTTCCTCCTTAATTTACCTTATCTACATTTAGTGAATAAGAATTTTATTCCCCCAATATGGTTTATCTAGATCTAATTTGACTGCCTCGACAAAGCAATCAACATCTACTTGATAATTATTAAATTTAAAGATAATGTATTTTTTTAAGTGAGTTAAGTTGACCACTATTAGAGAGTGATCTAAAACTAAGCTGTTGGGACCCCACCCCTTGAGAGACACGTGGCCGACATCCTAAGTGACACCTGGACGTGCATCCCACAAGGGTGGAGTTCCCTCACTAGGACAAACCTTAAATTGAAACTTCATCTTGATCTCTTCTTACCATCTTGTCCTATAACTTGTACTTAGTCTAAGTCTTTAACTGTTTCTTGATCCTTGATACCCACATCTTGTTGAAAAACCTTTATTTAATTAAATTTTGTAACTAACTTCTGCTAAATAACTGTCCAATTTATTGGCCTTAACTTCTTCTTTGTATCGTTTGTGGTTGGCCCATCATCTGAATTTGCTTATGGTCTGTGTTCTATCGTTTGTGTTTTATCGTTTGTAGTTGACTTTCTTCGTCTGGGTTGACTACCTGTCGTCTGTGTTCTATCTTCTGTAGTTGACTTTTATCGTCTAGGTTGACCACCTATCGTCTATGTTCTATCGTCTGTCTTATGACGTATCATCACAGACGATTCCTTGCGTCTGTGTGATGACGTGTTATTTGTGTGATAACGTGTCGTCTGTGTGATGACGTGTCATCTGTGTACTGACGTGTCGTCTGTGTTTTTCCTTGCCTCTGTGTCGTGACGTCAGCACAGACGATACACTTCGTCTGTTTTTTTCCATGCCTCTGTGTTGTGACGTCAGCACAGACGGTACACTTTGTCTGTATTTTTCCTTGCCTCTGTGTTGTGATGTCAACACAGACGATACACTTCGTCTGTGTTTTTCCTGTGCAATCTACCTTACTTAATGCAGACTTAAATCCTTCCAACCCCTCTCATTCATTCAAATCCAAGGTCAGAATACACAAACATAAACATCAATTGCTTCTCAAAGCTTCAAATTCATTTGAGCAAGACATGCAACGTGAAAACTTAACAGTGGTCATGATCATACGCAGAACATACATATATTTGATTCATCGTCAAACAAAAGTTGGTTATACAAAGCTTTAATAACCTTATAAGCCACAAGACATCAATACACTTGGATTAGTAAAGCTTGAAAGGTGGCTAATGCCTTGAGTTCTCAAAAATCTAACTTAAGAGTACAAAAGAACATATGCAGACTGGAGTGTTGCCTTGACTCTTGACTTACTCACTTTCTTGTTCTTCACCTGAATGGGACAGAATTGGAAGGAGTGAGTTTAAAGCTCGTAGGTAACAGGTTTATAATAGAGAATTAAGCAAAACCATTGAAAATGTTCGTTCATCAAAGAAAAATTCTTATTAAAATCATGAAAATGCATCAACTTATTCACAAAATCATAAACACATAAGCAGATCATAATGGTTTGGGTGGATCCAAAATAGAACATACTACACATTTTCACATAATGGTCCTGTGTAGCCGTGAACAGAACGTACTAATGCAATCCCATTTAATGGTCTTGCGTAGCCGTAAACTTATGGGAGTCCATGAAGGAGCTCCATGCCACTAGCGGGCAGGCGGGAGAAGCCTTTGTCAATGTGCACTTGAC
>JANQAP020000200.1:2456709-2466729 GCA_026874005.2 Erythroxylum coriaceum
TAATTCTCCCATTTAATACTTCCAATTTCCATCAATCCATGAAATAAATCCTCCTAAACTTGACTTAATAATTAAACCCCAATTAAAAATGATTTATCCACAAGATCACCAAATTCATTCAATTCATACTTACTAAAATAATAAAAAAATTCGAGACCCAACATAAGCTATAGGGAAAGTTAGCCATGCTATCTTATAATTAAACTAAGGAATATTAATAATTATTTTATCAAACTTCTTCTGAATTCATTGGTCTCCTTTCTACCTATTAGACCACGTATAGAAGCATCCTCTAGTTTTTAGGCCAAACATTTAAATTCGAGACAGGCATTCCCTCAAGTCGTCATTGTGCCTTCCTTATCTTACATTACCCTCCTCGTCTGCAAATTTTAATGTTATGTTGAAATTACCTAGAATCATCCAAGGGTCATAATGTTAGCTCTCATTATCTTTAACTGATTTTATAGGGGTATTCTACAAAAGGCATGATTAGATGCATAAATGAAGGTGATTTGAATGGATATGTTTCCTTAATTAAAATTGCCTTTAGATTAATGTGTTGTTCAGACTTTCTTGGGTCAGGATATCTATTTTGTTGGGATCAAATAGAATTATGATTCTCCCATAATGTTGGTAACTATGGTTACTGACGATGCTACATCCCTTCTTCCAAAACTACAAATTAATATTTTATTCTCTACTACTTTTTGTTTCTAGCAAACCCATTATATAAGTTTTAACATTATTTTTATAGTCAATAACTACTTCCTTCTTGGTAAGGCTATTCAATCCCCTAACATTCCATGTCAATATTGTCACTACTTTGAATTTATGGAAGCTTTCTTTTTCCTACCAGATTTTCCACTATTTTAGTATTCTTATCCCCTACCTCCCAAAGATAACTTGTTGGTTCTTTTACTTTTTTACTTATGATTCCTTGTGAGAACTCTTCTAGATCTCCTTGTGTCATTATAACATACAATTTCCTTAAAGTATTCTTATAATTCTCTACATTAGGAGCATCTACAATCATTCTTTCTTCCTATTTATTGGTTAATTCCTCTAGTGATTTGGTTATATTAGCAACATTCTTGCTATTATCACATATCTATTTCAGCTCTTCATAGCCTCCAGTTTTAATGACCTCCCTATAGGTTTCCAATTCTCCACTTTTATACTGTTTTTAGTATGTTATTATAAATAGGAGACCTCCACCTGATCTTAGTATATAATGTTTTCTTTATTTAGCCTCATCTTTTTTATTAACTTAGGTAACTCCTCTCCTAGTTCCATCGGTACACAAACTCTAATGTATTATACCTTAAATGTAGTAGCAGTGGCCTGATCAAGACGTATAGGTTTCCTTATATAGCTAGAGATGTAACTTAAGCCTTCCATTGTCTAGTATTCATGAGGGAATATTATGTATATTTATCTATAGAGGAATGTGTTTTTGTCTTAAAATTTCGATTTGTAAATCTGGTTTCCATTATTGTAAGAACAATGACCTTGAGTTGTAATGCCATTGTCCTATGTCCATCAATTTTTATGCTTGAATTTAGGAATCAAACCTAAATAAGAAAATATTTTCCTTTGTGATCATCACATCTTAGAGCCCATAACCTTTCCACTATATTTTAGTCTAAGCATTCAAGGTAGAGAATGTTGATCTTTTCCCAATAAAGAAGCCAACTAGAGTAGCATTCCATTTTTTAGCTTCATCCTATAAACAATTCTTTTCCATTTTGAGTCCAAAGGAGGTCAATATTATAAGTTAGAGGTTAGGGTAAGATCTCTAAGAACCTAGGACTAGGTTTTCTTAGTTAGGAACTTCTGATTTTCTTCATTCTCATTTACATGTGGATTGTTAAATAAAGCCTTTTTCCTATAGTGGCATTAACAATGCTAGTGTCAGAGCTTCCTACAATCTTAGGGACTGATTGTGTTATGGTGCTTAGACAAGAGAGCTTAGTAGAGGAAAAATCATCTGGAGCTAAATCTAGTAATGACATGTTGGTTCCAGACGAGAGATTGAGGTGAAGTTTTGGGTAATGTATTCTAAGATTTGATTTATTTGGTTGTGGATAGGATTTGGGGATGAAAGTATAAGGTTTGTCATAAGACTAGGCTTTGCGAGAGGGATGGGAGGAGAGGTAAGCTAGTTAGGAATGTTTGGTTGAGTAGGGTCATACATAGGTAGAGTGTAAAGAAGGAGCCAAAGGTTCTCTCTCTAGGGTTTCATACAAAGTTATATATCTTATTAATTGTTGTATTTTGTAAAATATTTATTATTCAACAATCAAAATATTTTTAAGTAACTAAGATTGACTTTTTCTTAATTAATTTTAAAAATATCTTATTTTTAAATAATTTTAATAACCATTCTTTAACTTTATTTTTTAAAAAATAAAAGATATAGTAATTTGTTTATAGAGAAAAAAGCTACTTTTATATTATTTAGGAACCATAAGAAGTGTTTTAAATTAAATATTTGAAATTTGATGTATAATATAAACTAATAAAAATAGAGGAAACATAACTAAAAATACCTTTTAAGATTAAAATAATTTATATTTTAATTTAATGTTGCAAATTTTGATTTTAGTATCTATCAAATCATTATACCTTTTTTTCTAAATTAAATAATTTCATTGATCAATCCCAAAAGGAGAATTACAATGGAAATATTCTTTCTAAGCTCCATGGGGCTAGATACAAAACATTACTACTCTAATATACCTGTCAACTCTTTTATAGGTTGTTTTTACATATTCCATTTAATCTTCATTGGGAACTAGCAACCAAATGAACATTATAAGCATAAAGAATTTCTTTGGTCTAGCATATCGTATTATGAGCAAATACATTTTTTTATAAAATCAAGCCTCTAAAAATTATATGATTCCTTTTTCTTTAAATTAAATAAATACATCAATTGAATGAAGCTCTATAGAAGAAACTGTCTTTCCCAAGTCTACAAGTTATATCATTTACCCACTTCAAAATATCCTTCTAGTTATTTTCATGACATAATTGGTTAAGTAAGCTTTGCATTATGGACTCACCAGTGTTGATAATTGAAATTGAAATAAGAGATGAGGAATTGCCTCTAATGCATATTAAGAAAGGACATAGAGACCATCATTTGTTGTATGGATTATCTCCTTAGTAGCCACTTTTTACTTAACTGCAATCTAAGAAATAAATGAGGTCTTAGGTATTAAGCATTTTTCCAAACAATATCATACCAACACACTTTAGGAAAGTGGCGACTTAAAAGCTTAAAGTAAGAGTAATTGGTAAAGTTGTAAGAGTTGTTAGCTAATTATAAAGACTTGTCATCCTTCCTAATGCAAAGCTGATAGTTAGGAAAGTAAAAATCCATTCTACTAGCATCCCTATCTTCATAGTTCCAGATTCTAACATGTATTATTATATTAATTATGAAGTTGAGAGGGGTACTTACTTTTTATTGAGTCAGGGATGTCTCTTCATTCAATAAACTATGATTAGTCCAATTATAAAAAAAAATAGTTGAATTCCCATTTCCTATCTTGATCTTCATGTGATAGTAACCAGGTCTTACTTCCTTAACCTTTATTCTATCCTTAACATTTGAATAAAGGTTTAGGAATGAGCTTTGTTAGTCTAAAATTTCTAGAAGATTGTATTTTGGTGATAGAATTCATTCTCCCATTAAGACCATAAAGTTTCTTTATCATTATGAAGTCTCAATATCATTTTAGAAATAATGACATTTTGCATCAACTGTAGAGGTATAAGTCCAATTCCACCTTCTTCCTTGGTTAGAGCAAAATGATCCCACTAGATCTTAACTCCTTTTGTACAATTGGTTTTCCTGTTTATAAGAAGTTCTTTATGCAATTTTCTCTTTCCTTATTCAGTCTCCTAGGTAATAACAGATGGGATCCCCGGTGTGTGCATATATTCATTAACATTAAAGAAATAAGTTGTCATCTTCCCTCATTTGAGAGAAACCTATATTGCTAAGCATTGGTCTTCATTTTGTACTTTTCCAAGAGGCGACGATAATCATCAAACTTAGGCTTCTTGGAAGTGATAAGAACTCCTAGATATTTGAAAGGTAGATAATGCAAGCTAAGGCATGTAATAGAGCATAGCCTTTAAAGATTCTTCACATCCCTGGAAATATAAATACTGCTCTTTTGGGAGCTCCCTGACAATCCTGAAATGTTAGTGAAATCATACAAGACATTGTTCAAAAGCTTAAGGGAGCAAGGATCAGCCCCACATAGCAAAATCAAATCATTTATAAATGAATTTGTTTCCCTACATTTATAGTGAAAGATAGACCTAAGTGTTTTACTTGTTTGGAAGTGTAACGTTCTAGGTAGGACCTCAATTGTTAAAGTGAATAGGTAAGGGGAGATTGGATTCCTTTCCCTAATTCCCTTAGTTCCATTGAAGACCCTTAAAGGTTTTACCATTGATTGACAAACTATAGGAAGCAGTTGAGACACATGTGTAGGTCTAGCTAATGAACTTGGGAGGGTGACAAAATGCATGGACATCTTTAACTGAATTTCTAGTTAAGATAGTCACAAACTTGTGAAAAATCAATTTTCATTGCACAACTCCTAATTGCCTTTTTAGAATCATATTTATTCAGTAACCCCTACACCAATAAGATATTGTAAAAAATAGATCTACCTGGAATAAAAGCTCCTTGGTGGATATAGATAATATCATTAAAAGAGTTCCTTAATCTTCTAGCTAGAATCTTGGAGACCAACTTATACACAGTGTTGCAATAAGAGATTTGGCAATAATAAAAAATGTTAATAGAGTTGGGAACCTCAAGAATTAAAAAAAATGATAAGTTTTATTCAATTCCTTAGTATCCTACAGCTCTAGAAGCATTCTTGGGCTACTTTAACAACTAACTTACCTATAATTTCCCTTTTTAAAAAAAAATTAGGCGCTGAAATCATCAGGACCAAGAGACTTATTAAGGTTGATACTTAACAATGTTTATTTTATCTCTTAGGAAGACACAGGCCTTACCAATTCTTCTTTGGTCTACTAGATTATCTTCTTCCTAATAAATAGCTCAATATCCTAATTGTAACTATCCACCTAATATTCATTTCCCAATAATTTATAATTGTACCTAATAGCAATTTCTTTTATCTCCTCCTTCTGTGTAAAAAATTCCCTTCTTCATCTATTAAAGAATTGATTATGTTACTATTTCTCCTAATAAGAATGGTGCTATAAAAGAATCTATAATTCGTATCTTTGACCTTAAGCCAGTTAACGCTAGCCCTTTGACTAAGGAAGGAGTTGATTTCCTACAAGTTGTTTCAGAACCAAGTTGAATTGGTTTGTATTTTCCTTAAGATGTATTTAATAGTGTGAAGTCTCTCAGTTGTTACTCCTTCATTTTCTTTTTGAAATTTCTTCAACTGTTCTCTATAAAACTCATCATGTTTATAAGTAAGAAAACCTTGAATCCAACTATTTCTACTTTCCACTCTGTTTTAATCAGATATATGATTGGAGAGGGAGCTAATGATTTCACCAAAGCTCTAATTATAGACTTTTATTACTAAATGATTTGGGAAAAAAGGAGCTATAAAGTTTGTAAAAGAATTTGGAGAAGATTTGAACCAGTGTTGATTCCCTAAAACTTTGTCAAATTTTTTCCTAAGGAAACAGTCCCCTTGCTATTTATTAGTATATTTAAAGAAGTTGCCTATTAATTTTAGGTCCAAAACTTCCAGTTTTTTAGTTACCTATTCTAGTTCCCTTCTAATGCCCTAAAGCTTTACTGTAGTTCATTGAACCTCATTAGAGTTAATGACACAGTTCAGGTCCCTAACATGCATCCAAGGTCCTTTTATATACTTTTGAATTGAATACATGTCTTCCTAAAGCTTACTCCTATGAAATTCAAATTTTAAAGCTTAGATGATTAATATTTCAAAAGGATTGACAATGTTATTCTAATGACATGTGAGATGCAATAACTAGTCAGTTGTAGATATATTAGAGATCTTGATAAAGTCTATTTTGTAAACAACAATAATTCTTCCATTTTAATGATTAACATCGTTAGAGTCATTGAATCATGGAGCTTTGAAGCTCTTATTTTGGTTGTAACAAGACCAATAATAAATGGTTTGGTATTTTAATGGCTTGGCATTTTAGGTATCATTCATCGCTCTTACATTCCAAAAAAGCATAAACATATTGATAATACAACAAGATAAAGGTTGTCAACCTTTAGCCTTGGATCTACTTTTTTCATTCTAGATTTCCTTTCGGAGGAAGGACCAACATCTGTGATCCTCTCCTCTATAGCTAGTTAATGATCCTTAAGAGCAGGGACCTCCTCCTCTATTTCTATTACAGTTTCCTCCCCTTTTAAATTAGACTCATCTTGAGGCTGGGGCTTCTTAGAAGAGTTGTCCTTCTTCAGCTTAGTATTATTATCCTCCCTCATCACCAGCTCATTCATCCCTTCAACCAATATTGTATTAGTTCAAAATCTTTGAGAGAGATCCCTTCATTTCCATTGTGTGGTTGAGTTTTCAGAGGAACATTGACTAGATGAGGTTTTGAGTCAACTTGTCCTTCTAGTTCATTGATTCATATAACTTCATTATAGGTTCTAGTGATAAACACTCTTCCTATAGGCTTTTAAATTATGTTTTGTAATCTTGGTTTCCAAATGTAAGAGAGTTAAACTTTAGCCTTGGTCATTTCCCCATCTATTACAAGTCTCATGATTGAGATTGTCTCTGGCAATTCTTCTTTCAACTTAACTTCCATATATACTTTAGCATAACAAATTATGTCCATTTTAGCAATGGAAGAATCAAGGTAAATTAGTTTCCCTCTAGAGCTAGCTATATAGCTTAACTCCTTTATTGTCTAGTATTCTAAAGGAACAATATGGAAGTTAATCCACAATAGAGTTTTTTCTATCTTATAGTTGTCCAATTCCAGGTCTGGTCTCCATATCTACAAAAACATAGGCTAATTTGCCATGTGTTAGGGCCCTAACTCCAAAATTTAAGTAATGTTGGCATCCTTGGTAGATCTAAACAAGAAGTTTAGTCAGTAGAGTTTCCTCTAAGCCTCTCTTCCCCCACTTAGCAGTTGCCCACATTTAGATTTGTGGAAAGGTTGACCTTTTGCCAATGAAATATCCATCTAAGGTAGATGACCAAGCTGCTTCCCCTGCTTATAGCATTTCTAGTGGAGTAGTAACTATCCTATCTATAACAGTTATCTAGACATGACTCAATTTGACATAAACAATTTCTACTGAGGCCAATTTGGTCCATATTTTATTAAGAGAGGCTTTGTTTGTGTCTGCATTACCTTGTTAATATGTAGGGATGGCTGGATCTGAAAGTTTTTCCTTTTTGGTGACTGATTGATTGGAGGAAAATCTTTGTGAGCAAAGATCTCTTTTTTTTTAATAAACAACTGCTTAACATAGTGTCTCATATTTTCACTGATGGATAAGATAATAAGGATAAGAGCTGGAGTTGACAACTATGACAACATCTATAGGAGAATACCACAAAGTTGAAAAGATAGAAGCATGAGCAAGAAAGTGGTTTTTGGTTAAAATAGAAACGATAGGTGGTAGTTGAGGGGTCACAAATCAATACTCTACACAGAAGACAAAGAAAACATTTATGTTGATAATCACAAGCAAATTGTTTATGAAATTATTATATTTACTATTCATTATTTTTATTAAAATGAAAATAGAAAAGTCTCCAACAGTGTTAATAAACAAAAAACATAAAAGAAAAATATATCATATTTGTTCATTTCTATTTAATTTTATATTTTATTCAAAATTAAATTACAATAAAGTCTAAACATAATGAATATTAATGATTCAAGACTATCATTTTTAAATATGTGTGTTATAAGTGTTAAGAAAGTTAAAAGAAAAGAAAGATGACTTACGCGTGATTTATTACTCCAAAACTTATCTATAGATAGATTTTAAAGACGTATAAGTAGAAATTGTTCAAATTTTGATTAGATATTCTAGAAAACCTAGGAAAGGATTAAGGAAATGAAGAAAAGGTAAAACTCTAAATTAATTAAGTGCACATTTATTTGCACAGAAAATTTTAAAATGCAAGGAATAGAGATAATAATGGGTTGACTCATAAGTTTAAATTTACGAGTTTTCAATAATTCGACTTATGGGTCAAATCAAGCTTAGATCGATTCAAGACTTAATTTTTTTTAACAAAAAAGTATCATTTTATTAAGAAGAGTTAATTCTCGAAGAAGCCTAAACTTAAGTATCTCAAATCCAATCTCAATTAAAAATTTTTATTTTTTAATTTTAAAAAAGTTATTTTAATAAAATTAGCGACACCGATCTATGGTCTGTTCGTTGCCATCCTTACTGTGATTATTAACTTCTACAAAAGATAAACTACTTTTCACACTCTGATTATTCTTCCCGTGCGAGTTTGTATATACAAATAAAATGAAAAGTAGTTACTTTTCTTCAAACGCCATCGAATTATGGTACCACTCGGAAGCAGGAATAATCGGAGGTGCACCATCTTTGTTTGACGTCACCATCCATCATTGTAAGCTTGCGAACCGAAGAGAAATAGAAATCTCATGCGTCGTCAAAGCCACTAGTGTAGTTTTCTGGTTGATGCTAAAACATGCTGGATTATTGACAAGTACCAAACTTGTGTACTAACTGTTCATTGTGGTAGAAGCTGTTCGTTTTGGATGCTTACCCAAATCTTCTTTTCCTGAGAGAACAACTATGTTTCTTTTTTTCTGAAAATGCAAAAGGATTTAACTCCTCTTCAAGACTCTAACAAATATGTGGAAAATGGATCTCTATAACATATAATTCCCTTTCAGTCCATTGCAACTAAACTTGATTTCTAATATTAAAAAGTTGCTCAACCCATCTGAGAAGGTCAGAATTGTCCACATCTATTGGGAGGCCAATTGGGCCGCTAATTGGTTGGCCAATTTAGAAGTAAATCTCTCATTACGATATCGTGAATTCTCAAACCTTCTAGAAGGGCTAATTACGATACTAGATGAAGATAGATCGGGTATAATTCGATCAAGAATGTGCCTTATGTAATAAAATAAAGGGGCGACAAAATAAAGAGATAATCAAATATATTACGATATTACTTTTTGTAAACTTCAACTTTATGTTTAACTATTTTTGAGACGTTTCATGTGAAAAATTCATTTCAAAATTTCAAAGGATATTTCTTTTAATTTAATTCTTTATGTGTCTTTTCTAATTAACTTTATCGTTTCTATTGCTAAAATTTTAATTGAATATAACATGTATTATAAATTTCATTTAAGATTTTATTTTTAAAACAAATATCTAAATATTACTATTGTCACCTTAACGTATTCCTAATTCAGCTTAATGTTTTAGATTTGAAACATACGTAACGTAAGAAATTAAAGAAAAAGATGTGAATAAAAACTAAGCCACGTATATACCTCTTTATATGGATATGCATTAGTTATGGTGGCGGTCATGTCAAGAAAAAAGATCATGCCCACCTTCTATGATCAACCTTGAAAGGAGAACCTGCAATTTTCAAACGTACTTCCTGCCAAAAAGTTCAGAGAAATACCGTATCAGACTATCAGCGCTCGACGAGCAATGTTGAGATGTCGGAGCAAGAGCCCCATCTTTTTTGGTATAATTTTTTGAATAAAGTTTTTAAATTTTGTAAAATAAGATATAATAAATTATATATTTAAATTTTTACCTTATTCTAAAATTTAAATATTTTCTTATCGTTTCCACATATCAATTCAGAAAAAAATTCAAAACCAAATTTTGAGAGGAAAAATTGTTAGAAGTATTAGCATCCATTTTTCTAATTTTTCTTTTATATAAAAAATTTTATTTTTTATATATATGAAAAATCTTATTTTTCATATCCTTGGATTTTATCAAAATTATAACTAAAGTCAAACTTTTGTCATAATTAT
>JANQAP020000200.1:2477621-2493037 GCA_026874005.2 Erythroxylum coriaceum
CAGACCAAACAACAGAAAGAGACGTAGAAGATGGATAGGATAGCTGCCAACCTCACTCTTCGCGAACTAGCCTCGCCAACGGATGCATAACAGCCACACTGCATTAATTTCCCGAATTTAGGTGATAACAATACTTTTGAATTAAAGATCAAATCAAATTCAATATGAATAAGGCTTTAAAGAACCCAATAGCAAGCAATGCATGCATGAAGGTTGAAATTATAGTTCAAAATTTGTAAGAACAAGTTGAGAGTTTGTTGATTGAAAAATAGACTATTAGTTTTACGCTTAAAACTACATGTATACGAGTCGTAACTTGTAGTAAAAAGTGAATATCGATCCTATAAGGATTATGCTTAGGCACCACTTAATTCAGGTTGCTCTTTCTTTAATAACCAATTTTAGTGACTATAAATTGATAAATTAAACTAAATCAAACAACTAACAATGAACAATTAATAACGCAAAAGAGTAGAAACTTGGAATTCAAGATTTTAACAATTAGATATCACTTTTTCCCTATCTTATCTCCCTCCTATCTTGTTAATTGGATTGTGCCTCACCTAAGATGTCCTAATGTATTAACTACCCTCTTTCAAGGTGTAATTAATTGTCTCTAACCAAATGAAATGGAGATGATTAAGTAATCTCTCAATCTACAAAATCAATCCACCAATTCAACTATTTATGAAGTTAACATATGGGTAATTAATTAATTAGCCAAGATCTCTTTTCTAACCAATCAATTAACTCGATGAATGTAGGTTTATAGAGTGCCAATTCTCATTATACAACCCTACACAAATTACCCAACTCAATTTCTCAATATATTGCAAGGTATAAATTCAACATTCATCAAAAACTTCATTCATTAAATCAACAAAATAGGAGTTCAATAAGTAATTCAAAAGTAATCTCTATAAATAACTTAGCCACTCATGATGTCATTAATATCCCTAACAATTAAATAATCCATAATACAAATGCTAGAAGAGAAAAACGAAATAAAACTAGATGAAGCAAACTCCTCCTCTTCTTTGCCTGAATCTGGAAAATCTGACGTTGTTGTGCTCTTTTCCTAATTTAAAATGAAAAATCTTGATTCTCCACCTCTTTTGAGACTCTAAATCTGTGTCTTTACTAAAGGAGGCAAGTCTCCATGATGCCCTTTTCAGCCCTAGGGGTTTATGACCTTATATAGTCATGAAAACCTAAAAATAATTGAAATTTGCGTGTATCTTCAGGCTAGGTATCCCGCGATCGTGGCAATTAGCATGAATCCCATAATCGTGGGTTCTTGTATTATAATTCCTCCTCTTCTCTTCTCCTCTCTTAGTCCCTAGCTCAATCACAAAAGTGGCCACCCTTTATCCCTACATCAAAATGATCAATTCTTACCCTAAATCAACATCAAACATAAAATAATAACAATAAAGATCAAACTAAACAAAAACATACAAAATAAATCCTAAAACACAACAATAATAACCTATTATGCAAGAAACATATGCCAAATACTTAGAAAAACACACACTAATGCACAACTATCAAAGTTGCATCGTAGAAGTACACTCTATGGCAATAGAGACAAATAATGGATATGAGAAACTTGAGTTTAAAGGAGATGATGAGATGGAGGAGTCAGATGTTCAAATGCATCAAGAAAAATTAGTCCAAATTGAAGTACCTATACCACCATCCACAGAAAAACCACCCACATTAGAGCTTAAATCTTTACCTACACATCTTAGATATACCTTTCTAGGTGAAGGTCAAACGTTACTGATAATCATCTCAAATCAATTGAATGAGAAACAGGAAAGCAACGTGGTAGTAATTGTGAGCAAGCGAATGAAAGCCATCGAATGGCAGATTTCTGATATTTGAGTTATAAGCCCAAATGTTTGCATTCACCGAATAAATCTCAAGGAAGGATGTAGAACGATGAGGGAGCATCAATGAAGGATGAACCCTAACATGAAGGAGGTGGCCAAGAAGGAAATAATCAAACTTTTAGATACAGGGATAATTTATCCCATCTCCGATAGTGAATGGGTCAGTCCAATATAATGTGTACCTAAAAATGGTGGAATGAAGGTAATAGAAAGTGAGAGTGGAGAAGTAATTTCAACAAGAACGGTCACAGGATGGAGAGAGTGCATAAATTACCACAAACTCAACTCAATGACTAAGAAAGATCATTTTCCTCTTCCGTTCATAGACCAGATGATAGAAAGGGTTGCTGGTCTTTTGTTTTATTGCTTCTTAGATGGATATTCAGGGTACAATTAGATCTTCATCTACCCTGATGATCAAGAAAAGACCACATTCATCTGCCTTTATGATACTTTCATATACAGACGGATGCCTTTCAGACTATGCAATGCCTCGGCTACATTTCAAAGATATATGATGTCTATCTTTGTCGATATGATCGAAGATATAATGGAGGCATTCATGGATGATTTTTCAATTTTTGGAGACTCTTTCAAAATATGTTTAACCAATTTGGACAGAGTTCTTCAAAGATGTGAAGAGTCACACTTGGCGCTGAATTGGGAGGATTGTCAATTTATGGTGCAAAAGGAGATAGTGCTAGGGCATAAAATCTCACACTAAGGACTTGAAGTTGATAGAGCAAAAACAAAATTTATAGAGAAACTTTCAACACCAAGCAATGTAAAAGGTGTGTGAGGATTCTTAGGTTATGTAGGGATTTACCGTCGATTTATCAAAGACTTCTTACAAATTGCAAGACCTTTGATAAACCTGTTAGTCAAGGATGTGCCCTTTCTGTTTGATGACAAGTGTATGTCTGCCTTCAACAAACTAAAAGAGGCATTAACATCAGCACTAATTCTACCACCACTAGATTGGACACTTCCATTTAAGGTTATATGCGACGCAAGAAACCAAAATATAGGTTGTTTATTGGGCCAAAGGAAAGATAAAAGGTTACACGTGATCTACTATGCCAGCAAAACCCTTGCAGGACCTCAGCTTAATTACACCACCACAAAGAAGGAATTATTCATAATAGTGTACGTACGTGATAAATTTCGACCATACCTTTTAGGATCAAAGGTAATCGTATTCATTGATTATGCGGCATTAAAATACCTTTTCAACAAAATGATGCAAAACCAAGGCTCATTCGATGGGTGTTACTTTAATAGGAATTTGATATAGAAGTGAGAGATAAAAAAGGAGTAAAAAGTGTGGTTACAAACCACTTATATAGACTTGAAGGAATGGAATGCAAGCCAAGCGAAGCAAAGATATTAATGAAAATTTCCCTGATGAAACCCTGATGCTACTCGAAAGTTTGGCTACACCATAGTTTGTCGACATCACGAATTATGTTGCCAGTGGTAAACTTCCTTTTAATTTATCTTACCAACAAAGAAAGAGATTCCTATATGATTGTAACCGATATCCATGGGATGAGACAATTTTATATAGAACACGCGCTGACAAGTTAATGCAACGATGTGTTCTAGAGGAGGAAATGTTGGACATCTTAAAGTAATGGCATGAAGGTCAATATGCTAGATATTATGTAGCTAACAAAACGGTAGCTCGGATGATCAAAAGTGGATTTTATTAGCCACAATTATTTAAGAATGCCCAAACTTTCATGGCACAATGGGATCGATGCTAGAGAATAGGTAACATCTCCAAAAGAGATGAGATGCCTTTATCCAACATTTTAGAAGTGGAAGTCTTTGATGTATGGGGCATCGACTTTTTGGGTCCCTTTATGTCTTTAATGGGAAACATGTACATTTTAGTGGGGATGGATTATGTCTCGCGTTAAGCTTAAGCAATGGCATCTCCAACCAATGATGGAAAGGCAGTGTAAAGTTCATCAAACGATTATTCAATTGGTTTAAAGTGCTACGTACGATAATAAGTGATGGACGTACACTTTTCTGCTATAGATCTTTTGATGCACTTTTAAAAAGATATCGAGTGCACCACTGTGTTGCTACACTTTACCATCCGCAAACTAGTGGTCAAGTGGAAGTTGTCAACTAGGAGCTGAAATTTTTTTTGGAAAAGACGGTGAACAACTCCAGGATGGATTGGGCAATAAAGCTAAATGATGCCTTATGGGCTTATATGACTGCTTTCAAAACACCTATCAGAACAAATCCTTATAGGCTTGTATACAGACAAGCTTGTCAATTGCCAGTCAAACTAAAACATCGAGCATACTGGGCGATAAAAGCATTAAATTTTGATTGGAAGCAAGCGGGCGAAAAGTGACTTCTACAACTGGACGAACTTGAAGAATTTTGTTATAATGCATATGAAAATGCCAAACTCTACAAAGAAAAGCTAAAAAAATGGCACAATTCTTGTCTTAAACAAAAGGAATTTAAAGTAGGAGACGTAGTTTTGCTATGTAATTCAAGGTTGAGACTATTTCTAGAGAAGCTAAAATCTCGATGGAGTGGACCTTTTATGATCATTCAAGTTTTCAATCATGGAGCCCTCAAATTGGAAAATGCAAAAAAGGAAACTTTTAAGTTCAACAGGCATCGTTGCAAACTATATCTCAGAGGAGCGATTCCTAAGGACAAGGAAGTGATTTCCTTCTATTAGAACAATTAAGACACCTCCATGGATGTAAGGCCAAGCTAATGACCATAAATTAGCACGTTCAGTAGTTCGATTGCTTTGAGTGTGAATTTTGTATATTTTATGATAGTTTGTTAGGTTACATATTGTGAATTGTATTAATATGTCGATGGCTTAGATGGAATGAAAATGATTTAATTTTGAACATAATCTATTAGGTTGCGAAGAGTTATTAGCTTGTGAAATTAGTGATTTAGGTTCTTTGGCTAAATATGCAAGTTAATTAGGATTTAGTATTAATTTATCACCCTATAATTTGTCACATTCATTCACAATTTTAGGTCTTTCAATTAAAGTAGTTTTGCTAGTATTATTTCATGAAAACGAGTAGCTAAAGCAACAAGGTTGGCATTAAAGAAAAAATTTATGTAAATTTTAAATAAATAACTATTATGTTGGCCTTCGGGTTATGAATAGAGCTAGTAGCCAATTGAGAACATCATGTAGCTGAGTAATTGAATCAAGACGCATCACAAATGTGTGCCTTTATATCAAAAGGCTATAATGACATTCCAACCAAGCAACTTAATAAAAACATGAATTAGTCGAGTAACCAGATCGACATTCATCACCAATGTTTGCCTCCGTGTAAAAGGACTAGGTCCATGTCCATAAAAAGTAACAAAAATGGTTTCTAATAAAACCTAACGAAATTATAAGTAGCTTAACTTTTAATGAAAATGTGCTTAGGAGTAGTTACAGAGTTTGAATGACCAAATAATTATTAATATGTGTGTACAACTAAAAAGGGTAAATAACTTGACATTTGGGTCTTGATTAATATGTATATTTAGTCTAGAGCTACTAGACGCAAATTTTGTATGTTAATAATTTGGAATAACTTGAATGATTGTGTTTAGAATTAAAGTTGTTTGATAAAGTTAAAGCCATTGTCTCATTATTGCATTGTGTGCTTTATGATTTTGTGTTGTTTGTTGTTTTGTTTGCTTAAGGACAAGCGAACATTTAAGTATAGGGATGTTGATAAGTGTAAATTGCATCATATTTTAGGGCATACTTTGATATGTATTTAGCCGTTAATTCAATCATTTAGTATATGTTTAGGTTAGAATTATGTTAGTTTGTTAATTATTTATGCTTTAAGTGTTTTATAGTTAGTATAAGTCTTTGAGATTAAATAATATGTTTTTAAGGTACCTTGATACTACAAGGTCAACATCGAAGAACAGAAGAGTTTCAGAGACATTCGAGCTGAAACAACGGCCCACGATCGTGGCATGTTAGGTCACGATTGTGACAAAAGCTCTAGATTTGACCTATGATCGTGGACTAAATGCCACGATCATGATAGAAGCCTAGGGAATGGCCTACAATCGTGGCCTGCATGCCATAATCATAATAGAAGGCTCAGATGTGAGCCACGATCATGGCCTACATGGTGCAAATGTGCAGACACTCATGAACGTCAAGTTTCAAAGGATTTTTTGGATCTTTCGGACCCCTGAAAAACCCTAGGGTTACTTAAAACACAAAAGGATATAAAAAGAACAAGAGGAGGAGAGAAACAGGCTTTTTGCATAAGCCACCTTAAGAAACCCTAGAGAGAGATCATCGAGAGATAGAGGAAGAGAAGAAGGAAGAGATAAGAGGAGAAGAAGCTAACTCGAAGTACTTCCCGGATCAAGAGGTTTCCCGACATCGCTGCCTCTCGTCATCCATTTTAGATTGTATTTCCTATCCTTTTCAGTTTTATTATTATATAGAATTAGATTGAATGGTTGATGATAGGATCTAGAATGTCGATGATATTCTAAACTCACCTTCTAAATTTTATTCTTGAATTAATGAGAATATGATTGTTTATATGTTTATTGGATATTGTTATGGTTTGATTCTACAATTGCATAATTCGATAATAAA
The DNA here is from genome assembly GCA_026874005.2 of Erythroxylum coriaceum. NCBI lineage: Eukaryota > Viridiplantae > Streptophyta > Magnoliopsida > Malpighiales > Erythroxylaceae > Erythroxylum > Erythroxylum coriaceum. The sequence goes on from JANQAP020000200.1 coordinate 2,484,147, forward strand.
CTAAGAGGGTGAATCGAATGAAAAATGAATAAATTAGACTAAAGAGAGTTAGGTGATTTAATAGAAACTAGAACTACATCAAATTGATAACTTGTACGAAGAGAGATCTTGTATAAGTTTCCGATAGTTTAATAGAAAACTTCAGAACTAATTAGGGTTTTGGATAGGTTGTGTATTAAGAGATAGCAACCTTCGTAATCTAATAAGGGTTTATGGTTATAACTCGAGAGAGAGTAATAAACCTTAAGATAATCTAGAACCAACAATACAATAATTCATAATCAGTTAAGTCAGCATTAAGGATAGGTAAAATTCCCTTTCTCTCAATTGGTAATTTCCTTCTGTTGATTCTTGGGTGCATTTCAAATTGTTTAATAATTAGTATTTTCATGCTTGATTCTTAATTTGATTGATTGAATTAAAGTCTCGTATTAGTTTTGTTGCACCTTGAATTTCTATTATTTGCTTCTAACCTTAGATTTTAGTATTAAATTAGTTCGCTACTCATAGGATCGATACCATTGATACTATGCTAACGAACCCTACACTTGCAGATTATCGAGGGTTAATAATTAAAACTTACACATAACCAAATGTCAATTCGTGGTTGGCCTGGCTTGGCTCATAGTTCAACCATAACTTCAAAAAACTGACTTCGTTTTTAATGTTTTTTAAATATATATATATATAAGGTGGGCCAGTTTTGTTTCAATCATTTGGATGCTAATTTCTTCTAACTAAAAGGTTATATTTATGATGACAGTATTTTAGAGATTTCATAACTCTTTTTTTTAATTTAAAGGCCTCACAAGGCCATCTATTAATATAAAAAGGGATTCAATTATTCAATGTGAGAGTCTTCTAAATAGATTAGTTAGTATGTTAATAATATTATTCAAACAACAGTTAATTTTCTAGTTCAGGATTACGTGTTCAAGTTGGTTTGCCAAGATTCTACTCATGTAAGTAATTGTAACACATTTAGTTCTTATTTTTAGTTTATGTCCTGCAGCTAATTGTTTGGTTATAAGCTCAATTACTCTCCTCCCTCTGAGGCCTATGATTCCAGGATTGTTTCCCCTACCCTTGGAAGTTCTTAGAGGAGTAGCTAGTAGGTGGAACTCCACACTTTTTGGTTTCTTTATTGATTAGTGAGTGGCATTCCCTATAATGAAGCAATAGGCCATGAATAATTGGAAATCTATGGGACTGCAAGATATCCTTATAAATACTAATGATGTATTTCTGTTTAAGTTTTCCAATCTGGATGATGCGAAGAAGGTTCTTCAGGCAATACCATGGCATGTATGGGATAAGCCCTTAATTGTACATATTGGAGACCTGGATTTAGAATGGAGGAAATTAAACATTATATATTCCATTTTGGATATGCATTTATAGAATCCCACTCGAGTATTATACTACCTTTGGACTTAGTCATATTTCAAGCTTCATTAGAAAGCATATATTCTTAGATCAAGCTACAACTAAGCTAAAGAGGATTTAATTTGCTAGAATATGTGTTTTCCTTTCCTTCGTGACTAATTTACCTGAATGCATTCCCATTATTCGACTAGATGAAAGCTAAAAACAATATAAAGATAATGCAAGAGTCTAATATGCTTGGAAACCACATTTCACAACTAAAAAAATTTGGAAACCAGCTGGTAGAACCTTTAAGATTGGAGAGTATCAAGAGCATAATACTTTGTACAGATGAGGATGGTCTGACAACATAAGTTATGGATGTCTATGATCATGAAAACTCTCAAACAGTGGTAAATAAATAGTAGCCTCAATAGTTATAGTGAAGAAAAGAATTAGATTTTAATACTCAATGAGGCTTTGTTAATATATGAGCATAATGTAACTGAACAAGGCACTCCATACAGAATTATAAAGCATACAAAGGAATTTGAACCTATAATTAGAAGGAGATCAGGTAGGAAGAGAAAGGCCCCAATTGGGGAATCTAAATCATGATTATTCTATCCTGGAACATCAGAGGGACTAATGCTGCTCACAAAAAACTTTTGGTTAAAAGCTTGCTAGCTGAAAATAAAGTGTTATGGTGGGAATTTCGGAGACTTAAATGAAGCAACATAATTTCAATCTTCTTTAGTTTTTTCCAAAGCATTGGAATCTGATATCCAATCATATACATCATCTAAATGGAATAAAAGTGGTTGTATATGACTATTCTATTATCAATGTTACTATAAGGTTCACCTCACATCAATTGATTCATTTAAAAGTCTATAATAAGAAGTCGAGTATGTCAATCCTTATATATTTATGCTTATAATAGTACATATTGGAGATCCTTTTTATGGAATCAACTCAAGTCACTGACATATACATCTTTGCTTTCTTAGCTAATTACATGTTAGTTCAATGCTTTCATCAATCCTAAAAAGACACAATGTGCTAGATTTATATGTATTCATTACTCTAATATGACATAAACTCGATTTGATATTTAGTTATCTGACTTACCTTGTAGAGGAAACTTATATACTTGGCATAATAAACAAGTGGAGGGATAATTTTATTAGGAAAAAACTTGATAAGACCATGGAAAATCACCTGTAATTCTCCACTTATTCGAGAAGCTTCTCCACCTCCACAAACCAAAGTATCTTAGTCCATTATGATATTATCACTCATCTTGGTTATGTAGAACCCCTCTTCCCCTTTAGATTAAATAACTTTCTTGCTGATCTAACTAAGTTTGAGTTCTGTATTGTAAGAGATTAAATGTTTTCATATGAGGCTCTAAAAAATTTATATTGTAGGAAGATTTCACTAATTAAAAAAGAGATGAAACTGCCCTTTCGAAACAATATAGATAACACTCATAATCTCCTTGAAACTGCTAGAACTTCCCTTGAGAGAATTCAAACTGAGTTATAAAATGACCCCATATCTGTTGACTTTCAAAATCAAGAAAGGTTAGTTATGTAACATATCTCTAGTACACTGACGTGTGATCATTCATTAATGTAACAAAGATCTTGGATGGAATGGATAAAGTGGGATAAAAACATAACTTTCTTTCATAGAACTGTTATTACCAGGAAAAATATCAACATGATCATCTCCTTACAACTAAATAATCAGGAACTAAATTCCCATCAACTATTGCTTTAAGGAGCTTTTGAGCATTTCTCAAACATCTTGACAGCTTCTACTAATGCTACCTCTTCTCAGTCATGTTTTAAATAAATTATATAGGATAGCATTACTCAACAAGAAGTAGAAACATTAAGCAAGCCTATCACAATTCAGGAGATTGAAAACTCCTTAAAATCCTTGAATCCTTATAAGACACCTGGTCCTGATAGCCTTAGCCCTTATTTTTTCAACAAGCTTTAGAATATGACAAAGAATATCATAACTGATGTTATACTAGAATCTTTCAACAAAGGAAAGATATTATTTGAAATTAATAGCACTTTTGTTACCTTCATTCCTGAGAGGGGTCTGATTTTGAGGGAGAAAGCGTCTAGTTGGCCTTTCCCCTTCTAAAGAGTGCTCACTTATCTTTATATTGTGTTTATTAGCATTCCCCTAAGCCCCAAGAGCCTTATCTCATTATTCTGAAGGAGAGGTCAGTTTGGCAAACTCTTAGGAAGGCTTTGAAGGGGGAACTTGCATATAAAAAGTTCATGCAATTCTTTATCTCTAAAAATAAGATTTCCTAACCACATAATAGTTATTCCATCCCCCATTTTCCATTGAGCCTTCTCTGAACAATACACCTTTTGCTGGATTATTACTAATGTAATCATAAAAAGAAAAATTTCCACCAGAATCAATTCCATTTTGGTTAGACGACAAAGATAGTTTCGATTTGTATGCCAACAAAATAAATAAAATTAATTACCTCTTTTTTGTATTATGCTCACTTTGATCTTGCTTCTTATAGATGGGTTTCTCTGACTCTCAACCCATTTCTTGTTGCAACACTGTGTATAAAATCATTTCCAAGACCTTGGCTCAAAGTTTGAAAGAAGTTCTTAACAATTATGTTGACATTTCCCATAGAGCTTACGTACTAGGAAGAATTATGGTTGACAATATTTTGTTAATGTAGGAACATGTTAGAACCTATTATAATAGAAGAGGAAGCAAGAATTGCATCCTCAAAATAGATTTAAATAAGACCTATGATAATGTGGATAGGGATTTTATTTTAAACACTTTTCATATATTGGATTTTCCTACTACCTTTATTTAATGGATCTCACAATTCATCACTTCTCCTTCTTTTAAAATCTTGGTGAATAAAAGCTCTAAGGGACTTGGACAAGGAGATCCTGTATATCCTTATATTTTTTCTCTTATTATGGAAGTCTTCAATAAGAGACTGAAGAGAATTATGGAGAGAATAAGGGCATTCAAGTTTCATTCCAAGTGCAAGTATTAACAAATCACTAATTTATGTTTTGCAGATGACCTTATACTTCTCTTCAAGGTTGATCACACTTTCGTATCTGATCTTATGAAAACCTTAAGAATCTTTAGCAAGCTTTCTAGTATGGAAACAAATTAATTTAAAAGTTGCTTCTATTTGTCCAAATCAGTTACAGAAAAAGAATCTATGATCAATTTTGCAATTGGCTTCAAATTTCAAGTGAAATAATTAGTTTAGAAAGTAAGAATTGGCAAAATTCATGTTGACTTCTTATATTCATCTACCTTTGAGGAAGTAGGAATGAATCCACTTGACTTATAAACAGTTCCAATATCTAGAATCCATCAAATTCTTTTTAGAATCAGTGCTTAGTTAGCGAGTTTAACTGAAGAAATATTCAGGCTCCCTTCAGTTTTTAGATAACAAATATCTGACTATTTGATTTTAGCACTTCCCTTTGCACCATTCCAATGGTTCCATAAGAATTTCTTGAAGATTTTTTCTATTGTCTTGATGACATTCTTGGAGAGAAAAATGTGTGAACTCTAACAGATATGCAAAGAGTTGAGAACCAAATTTATGAGTTGAAGTTTCCCTATGAAGGATAAGGAGTGATTTAGCCAAGAGTTGATTCTTCTTTGAATTTTCTCTATAATTAGATTGGACTCGAGGAATGTGGGTCGTTTTTTGAAACAAGTAGACCCAGGTATTGAAGAGGTGGTGATTTGTCCTTCATTTCAGTGATTGAAGCAATTGAAGAAGCCAAGTTGGAAGCTCCTTTGAAGATAATGAACTGACTTTTGTTGAGGTTAATCTGCAATCTAAAGAGATCTTTGAATTTGTGAAGAGCCTTCATGTAACTGTGGATAGAATCCAATTTGGAACTACAAAAACAAAGCAAGTTATCCATAAAAAAAAGGTTAGTTAACCTGATTTTTTTACATTTTGAATGGTATTTGAATCTTGCATTAGAAGCCACTTTATGATTGATTATAGAGTTGAGCATTTCCAGGTACAAGATGAAAAAGGTTGGGGGAAAGATGGTCCCCCTACTTAAGACCCTTCCAGTTTTGAAATATTATGAAGGGCTCCCATTGATCATAACTAAATAACTAGTAGTGGAGATGCATTCTTTGATCTAACTAATGTATATTGTTGGAAACCCATAACCCTTCATCATTTTCCATATGAAGTTCCAACTAACACTATCAAAGGCCTCGTGAAAGTTGACTTTGATAGTGCAATTGGGAGTTGAATTGGCTCTTAGATACCTTTTAAGAAGCTCTTGCATAATTAATATGTTGTCAGCAATTTGCCATCTTTGAGCCAAGTTACTCTAGCTCTTTGTTGAAGCAGAGAATATGATTACTAACAGTAAGCATATAGGTAGAGAGAGCCTGCTTTTCTTTAGCTAGAAGGGATGGATCAAGTGGTGATAGTGTAAGGATTTTCTAGATTTTAGATAGTTCAGTTCTAGTTTCCAATAGAATTTTGTTAATGAACCCCTTAAGGAGTTTAGGAACTTAAGTTCCCTCTTGATTGCCTTCAACTTTTGAATAAACATGAATTTCTTGATTACCCTAAAGAAACAATCAGTACCCTTCTTGCAAACATCATTAAAACATGGATCTTTGCCTATGTAGTTTTTGAAACTGAATGGAAACTTGCTAGTAGCAACTTAAATAGATTTTTTATTTTAATTAAGGCATGATCGGAAAAGAGAGGATCTTGGAATATTGCTTGGCTACTAGGGAATTCAGCTAGCCATTTGAAATTAACCAAAGCTTGATTAAGTTTCTTTTGGATGAACCAACTTGAGTTTTATGTGTTTGATCAAGTGTAGTGATGGCTTATGTATTTTAGGTCTGTCACACACAACTTATCCACACATTGTTTGAAATCCTTAGAGAAGTTCCTAAGATCGCAATTGCTTTGAGCCTCAGACTTGTATAAGATTGAGTTAGAGTCACCATAAATCAACCAAGGTAAGCCAATATCTCTGTTAAAGGTGATAAGATCATTCCATAAGTAAGCTCTTTGGAACCCAAAGTTACTGGCATAAATGAAGGAAATAATAATGTTAGTTCTCTGTTACAGAAAGGATAGTCTTAAATGCATAAACTGGTTAGTAAAATTGAGAATCTCCACTCTAATAGCATTACCTTTGTAGCAAATCATAATTCTCTCATATGTTGGTTGTGAGAATTTGGTAATCTGCTTCTAACAAGATCCCAAAATATTTAATTTAGATAAATTCTCCAATTTTATTTTGATTTCAAGTAATCTTACAATTAGAGGCTTCTCCCTTTTGACAAAATCAGGTAAAGCAGCTTGCTTTGTAGAGCAGTTTAATCCTCTGACATTCCACACAATGATTGACATATTAAAAGAGTTTATTTTTAGAGCCTTTACCATTGCTCCTCTGAGATCTTCTCCTTTCTAAGGTTTGAGATGGCTTATTTAAGTCCTTATGTTCTATGCAAATATCCTACCTATCTAGGTTACTTGGGTGAGTGAGTTTTGGCTATAGGAGTTTCAGTTTTGGTTTCAAAAGTTGGTGAAGAGTCATGTTTGGTTTTTTCACTAGAAAAAGCAGATCTAACTATTATAGTCACGAGAGACCGTGTTCAACAGTATGGTCTATAGTTGTGGAAGGTAAATTATTTGAAATTTTATGGTTTCTAAGATAGATCCTTAATTAATATCAGGAGCCTCAACAAAAGTGTGTTCAATTACATATATAAGAGTCTCTGCTTCTATTGGCGGCATAATATTGGTATTGCCCATAGACTTGATGTTAATTAGTTCTTCCTTAGCTAACTCATTCCCCTATTAACTCTAGATAACTCCCTATCTAGAGATTTTTCCCAATTGCCTCCTATAGTTGATTTCCCTCTCATAATCTCATAATAGGTATCTCATTTGGAAGCTCTTTGGAGAGTTCAACACTTACACATATACTAGCATATCGTACTCATTTTTTCTATGCAATATTCTCACCAATACAGAGGGGTTTCCCTATGAATCTAGCAAGGTTACTTAATCCTTGTGTAGTCCAGTATTCGAGGGGGATGTTTTGGAAATTAATCTAGAGAGGTATGTTGCAAACTTTGATAGATTCTAGCTGTAAGCTAGGCTGCCAGACTTATAAAAAAATTGTTTGGTTACCAACATGCTAAGGGCCTTCCTCTAGAGTTGTGTAAGATTGAGAGACTGTGTTAAAGGTGAATAGGATGAGATTATCCTGAGTTAGAAGGAAATTGTTTTTCCATAAATGATGAGCCCATTTATGGATGATTGGGAAGGGGTTGTGTTAATAAAAAAAGAAGCCAACAAGTGTAGTTTCCTAGCTACGTGCACCCTCTTCTAGTATTATAATCTTAGGACAAACAATGAGCTTACCATCTATCACCGTAGGGGATTTGAAGATGAGATTCGATGGATGGTGATCCCCTACTACTTGCTTCTAGCTTTTCTAGGGTGTGAAGGCTATTGGTGATGTAGTGGAGGTAGTGTCGAGTAAAGCTTGGGTTGGTGAGGATCAGGAAGGATTTGGTAGGCAATGCTAGGAATTCATCCTTATCATTTTCATCTAAATATGGCATTATCAAGGACCAAAGCTAAGAAGGGAAATAAACAGCTTTGACAGGTATAAAAAGATGTAATAGTTCAAAATGGAAAAGAAAGATGGTGGGAGAGTAAATGTGTTGTGGTGGGACTAGAATGCCCCTGGCAAGAATAGTTTTGGTTTTCCAATAAAGATGCATTAGAAGAGGACGAAGAGAGGGTGTAAGAGGAGGAAGGTAAATTAGAAGTGTACCGGAGTCAAGCTAACCAACTTTGCATGAAGCTCCTAAGTTGCCATACTCCCGAGTTACCTCTCGAGTCGCCATTCTCTCAATATAGCTTGAACTTACATGCATGAAGATAGGAATATATTAGTAAAGTGTCAAGTTGAAATCCATACAAATCATCTAAGGTTTAGTAATGTTTCTACTGAGGTTTTTGAGATTGCTCCACAAGATTCTTCTCTGAAAGGCAAAATTGTTGGCATATATAAAAGAAATAATCATGTTTATCTCCTCATGCAAAAAGAAAATGCTAAGGTGTAGGGCCTAATAATTTGAATCCAGCAAATCCACTTGAATATGATCAACTATTAGAAAATTATAATTCTTCCATTAGTATCATGAGAATGATTCGTAAGCATTTTCCATTGATCCCATAAATACTCAATTTGTCAATATTTTATAACTTTTATTAATTTCCCAATATTTTATAATGTTATTTTTGTTTCAAGCAATCCAAATATAAGAGGCTTTTCCCTTATAACAAAATCCCTTAAAGTTGAAAGCTTTTTAGGGTAGTTTACACCTCTAACATTCCAAGTTAAAATTGACATATTATTGAAGCTTACCTTTAGAGCTTTTCCTTTTACCTCTTTGAGATATTTTTCTCACCACAATTTAGAATT
>JANQAP020000200.1:2522198-2533507 GCA_026874005.2 Erythroxylum coriaceum
ATAACTAATCAAAAGGGATCACTCATAAAGATTGATGATAACAATACATTGAACTACAATGAGTGAACCTTCCAAGAAAACATCTACCTTATATTCAACATACTCAAATAACCCATTCAATATAGCTTTAGGATGATGCATTAATTATAAAAAATTTTTCAACACATATGCACTTCCTCCTTGATAAATTTATTTAAACAATTTTCTTTTTTCTTTTGCTTTTTTTCTCTCTCTTTTTATAAACATTAAAAGAAACTACATTAACATGGGAAATCCAATGATAAGATATAAAATAACATCCCAATATTATAACCAGCTCACACGAATGTACATCCCCACACTTATACTTTTATATATCAACAATCTCAACAATCTCAACAATTACAAATGCTCCACTAGCTTTATGACTTATGTAGGAAATTTGGTTAAGTTTAAAAGCATTTAATGTGGTTTACACAAAAAGAAAGGTATAAAGCTCAAAGGGGCTTATCAAAAGGAAAATCATATAATGAGTAGGTTATTTGGCTAATATAGCTTTGAAAAACAAAGAATGCCTAATCATTTTCATATTAATGCATATGATAAGATTGTGGTCTTAAATAGAAAATCAAAGCAAAGTCGGTATGTACATTTCATGAAGGTCACACATTATCAAAGGACAATGAGACTGATATATATGTGTCAGTCAATGAAGGCTCAAATTCTCATTGGCTTTGTCTACCACTAGCCACTACTCTTTTAAAGATAATGCATATTAACCAATCACAAAAGCAAAAGTACATGCTAAAGTTGCTATGAAATTCTCTAGTCAATTCATTCTTTAATCATGACTATATAGTCCTAGAAGCAATAAAAGAGAGAAAATGTTTGTTTTTTTTATTTTATTCTTTCTCTTATTTTGTTTGAAAACTTAAAAACAAGTAAGAAACAAACTAACAAAGAAACACATATGCATATAAAAATTAAATGCGTAAGTGTAAAGGAAAAGAAATTTACTTCTCTTAGGTTGCCTCCCAAAAAGCGCCTTTGTTTAGTGTCACTGGCTAAACTCCATGTTTTCTCCTCAAATGACAAATTTATGATCTTCTGATGGCACATACGATTCCTCCACGTGAGGTTCTTTTGGATAGGGCCTTGAATGATAATCATTCCTATTCAATGTCTTCCTTATCTTTAAACTCCTAATCTCTACTGAGTCCATGCACTTTAGAAATATCTCGAATGTCTCTTCACCTTTTTCTTCCTCATTTAATTCCTCTAACCTGCTAGGTAAAAGTAAAGATTCATTCTCGACAACAAAATGAAACTCAGTATTTACCTCTAAGCTAAAAGATATAGCATTTTTCGGTTCAAACTCTTCCTTCGCTTCTTTCACAAAAGCAATTCCTTGAGTATTACACTCAAGATTCTCAAGCTCCTCATCACTTTATAAGGCCTCTGTGCTAACATCCCTTGGGTACACCTCAGGTTGAGATAGTTGTGTTTCTTCTCTTTGTGATGCTAAACAGTTAAGAGCTTTCGTTAACTGACCCCTTTAGCTTGCCAAGTTTTGGATCCTAGAACTTTTTTCTTGTTGGAATTGCACCTCTTCCTGTTGTAATCACAAAATATTAGTAACAGAAACATTAACTAATTCCTATAGAGAAGTACCTGCGTTTTGTTGGTTTTTCAAATATTGGACGCTAAACCCTGTATCTTGCGAAAATTGCCTTACATCCTACTAGAACTCACGTACCCTCTATCGAAGTTGAATATTGTTAACAGTCATAATATTAAGCAAATCTTCTAGAGATGTACCTGAGTCGTGATAAAAAGCTTCTAGTCTATGAAACTAATTCCGTTGATTATCCTATCCATAACTAAGTTAGGTTAATCAGTCCAAACATGGTTTTAAGATTGATAATATGAGTTATAAAATAAATTACTTCCATCCATGTCAATTTTTTTCGCAAACACAAAACAAAAAATGAAAATATCAAGAAACAATTGAAAAGAAACCAATTACAAACAAATATGTACAAAACACCAATTAAAATCAAGAACAAAAACTAAAGCATCACACTCACTGGTAACGACGCCAAAATTGATAGTGCGTTGTAAAGCTAGTCAAAATAAACTAGACCTATTAGTATAGCAGTAGTGAGTGTAGGTCAATCCCACAGAGAGTGTGTGTAAGTTTATGAAATGAAATTTATTAGTGTTTAGGTTTTAAGGGGGTTGGTTGGTTTATCAAACAAGAAAATAAAATAAAACTAACTAATGAAAATAATTTAAGAAAACATGTGAAAAATGATGAAAGTGGTGAATTTGGTAGGGGCTCGATTTTTTGATTTAATCTCAGCCTAAACCCTAATTAAACATATTTCATTGATTTGTTGTTCTTCTACCTCTCCTTGAACTATTAGTCGTAGATTAACAACAAGCTCTGTTAATCCTAGTTTTTCTTTAGGTCCTAGTTAATTAAGAAGAGCTCGTTAATTAACCTTATCTATCGAATAACCTAGGAGACGTTCGCTAAGTTTAATCAGACAGCTACCTTATGAGTAAGAAAAACAGGCCAATCTAAGCAATAATCACACAAGCTAAGATTATTTAACCTAGATTATGTTATTCCTAATGATTACAAACCATTAGTCGTTACAAATGAATCGAAAAAACAATGATTTTGTATTGTATTCAATTCTAACAATGGATTGTTACATAAAAATAGTCAAATAGAGCATTCAATCATTCTTTCATAAGACCTACATAGAGCATTCAATCATTCTTCTTCTTGTCTTTATTTGCTCTAATCTTCCTCATTCTTGTTAGATGAAGACAAATGGATATGAATCTTCTAAAAACGGCTCAAATCTAATGCTTTTGATACACTTTAGGTCTTTTGCTTTCGAATTGTGCCTAAAACCACAAATTAGTCAAAGAAAGTATCTTAAGCACTTTCCTAGCAATATTCACTAAGTGTTATTGAATAAATTCATAATCAATTAAGTGCATATCAATTTCCCCTGCACTTAGTTTTTGATCGTCCTCAGGCAAAACATCAAAATTAAGCTCATTAACCTAAAACATTAACTCATTTTCCATATGTTCTAAGAATATATAATCATAAATAAAGATGAATGACTTTTAAAAATCATAGCAAGAACTTAACAATCCAAGCTTTTATCAATGATCAATCGACATTCAATACCTTTAAAAACCAAGCAACCTAATGGTAGACTTGGAAATGTGTTTAAACAAGATATGTTCATGGGTACATTCAAAACCATTCATGATCATGACATTTCATAACTTTGCATATTATTTCATTTCTCCACCACTAATGTTCAAATGTGATCATGTCGTTTGAGCATTAAAATTTATAAACCCTCAAATACCACAAACGTATGAGTAGAGATTGTAGTAAAAGAGGTGTCAATCCCACAAGGAGGGGAACTAATCTAATCCTATCTAAGGCCAAAAATATATAATAAACTCAAAATAAACAATGCAACGAAAGTAATCATGAGAATTGAATTTAACCACTTAAATCAGAAGTTAAACATAAAGGAATCAATAATTGAGTAATATGCAATCACAATAGAAATCAACCTAAGGAATTTACCAATTTATGAGAAAGGGGACTTTACTTATCATTAATGCTAATCTAGCCGATTATGTGTCAATGGGGTGTCGATTCTAGACTGTCCTAGGGTTGATTACTCTCTCTCGAATTAAACCCTAAATTGTAAACCCTAATCAGATTATGGAATTTGTAATCTCTCTATTCACAAATTATCCAAAACCTAATTATCTGAAGCACTCTAATAAACTGTTAGAACATCACACAGGATCTCTCTCTGTATAATTACCAATATGATTTATTACAGTTTCTATTAAATCGCCTAACTCTCATTATTCTGATTTAATTGTATTTCATTCAGTTGACCCTCTCAGTTTATTACCGAATTATGCAAGAACGTAATTAAATCACAACACTCATCCAAATAAACATAATCGACTAAATAATCATTAAATCAAATAAAATCCCAAAGGAGACTTTAGAACATCATCAACATTCCAAATCCTATCATCATACTATCCATCTCAATTCTATACATAAATAAAATTGAAACGAAAAGGAAATACAACTTGGAATAGACGATGGAAGGAAGCAACGTCGGAAAACCTCCTGTTCCAGAAAGTAAGTTAAGTCAACTTCTTCTTCCTCTTCCTTCTTCTTTATTCCCTCTCTCAATATTCTTCCTTTAGGGTTTCGACAATGGCTGTACAGAAGCTCCCTTTTCTTTGCCTCTTTATATTTTTTAATACTCTTTTATGTTTTGGATAACCCTAGGGTTTTTCTGGGGTCTGAAAGGTCCAAGAAATCCCTTAAAACATGAAGTTCGTCAGTGTCTGCGCATTTTCTCGACGTAGGTCATAATTGATAGTTGTCATTTGCATTACATTTTACGGTTTAATTGTTATGTATTTAGTATGAATTTGAGTGTTGAGCGTGTATTTAGGTTTTAATTGTGTTAGATTGTGTGTTTAAGTGTTTTTATGGGTTAGTGTGAGTCTTTGAGCTTAATTGGTATATTTTTGAGGTACCTTGATGGATTTGTTAGTGTTTCAGGGTAAACGACGAAGAATGGAGAAGTTTTGAAGAGTTTTGGGTCAAAAACAAAGCCCACGATCGTGACACAACAGGCCTCGATGGTGACAGAAAGAGGCAAGCTAAAAGGACCCTGGCCACGATCGTGCACTTTGGGCCACGATTATGATAGAGAGCTATGTGTAAGGCCACAATCATGCGCCTTAGGCCACGATCGTGATAGAAAAGGTTAGGCAATCGTTGCCTGCGTCGGGATGATACAGAAACTTGAGTTTCGTGTGATTTTTCTGACCATTTCGACCCTGAATTAAACCTAAGGCTTCCAAGATATTAAAAAAAAACATTACAAGACAGAAAGAGTAGCCTTGGAGAGTATGAGAAGAGAGCTTTCACGTCAGCCACGTTTCAGAAAAAACCTAGAGAGTTATCGAGGGATTGAGGAAGGAGATGAAGGAAGAGAGACAAAGTTTGACGTGACGTACTTCCCGAAATAGGTGGTTTCCTGTAGTCGCTGCCTCCACGAATCTGTTTCGACAATATTTCTATTTTTATTTCAATTTTATTGATGTATGAAATTGGGAGGATTATTGAAATTAACTATTATCGAGTGTTGATTTATGTCTAAACTCACCTTCAAGTTTTGATTCTTGAGATTAATAAAGTTTGGTTGATTGTGTTTTTATTAATTTAATTGTGATTCAATATCTGTTCTTAATAACTTGGCAATAAACTGAGAGGGTGAGTCGAGTGACAATAATCAAATTAGGCTAACGAGAGTTAGGTAATTTGATAGGTAAACAATTGAATCAAATTGATAGAATCGTGTAACGAGAGATCGAGCATAGGTTCCTAGTAGGTTATTAGATAATTTTAGAACTAATTTAGGTTTTGGGTCAATTGTGAATTGAGAGATCACAATTCCATAATTTAAATTAGGGACTATCAATTAGGGTTAAGAATTATAACTCGAGAGAGAGTAATTCACCCTAGGATCGTCTAGACCCATTAATTCAATAATTGTATGATTAATTAGATTTTTGTTAATTTTGGATTCAAATCCCCTTTCTCTCACTTGATAGTTTCTAGGTTATTTTTGCGATTGGATTGTGTGATTTGTTATCTTGTTTAGATTTCTACATCTCAATTCTTGAAATTAATTATTTGATTGATTTATTTCCTGCAATAGTTTATTTCTTTTGAATTATTGTAGTTTAGTACGACCTTAGATTTTAGGACTAGTTTAGCCCTCCTCGTGGGATCGATACCTTAAGTACTATGTGAATGACCCGTGCGCTTGTGGAATTTACCAAGGTTAATAAATATTAAAACTTAGCGTGTGTAACCTTGCAACCAAGTTTTTGGCACTGTTGCTGGGAAGGCAATTAGTCTTATAGTTTAAGGCATTATAGTAGTTTTTAATTTTTGTTTTAGTTTCTTTCATTCGTTTTAGGAAGCATGCTCTTACATGAACACAAGAGTCATGAGAGGTTTAAGTCGTGCAGTGGAGACAATAGATCTAGATATCACACGATTAGAATAAACCCTTAGGAAAGCTCGACGAGAGGAAGATGAAGAATTAGGAAAATCATAAATGGCTGAGGAATTTCAGAGAAATATGGATCAAGAAGCAACTTAAGGAAGGAAGCAGAGGACCCTCATGGACTTTATAAGGCCAGGGTTTAGCCCATCAAACCAATGAGGGGCTAGGCTGCCTGTTCAAAAATCACTCAAATTTTAAGTTTTCGTGTTAGTCCGATGCAGGACAGAATCGTGGCCTTGCTTGCCATGATCGTGGCTGACACTTTTTCCTTTCTGTCACGATCATAGCCTGAAGTGCATGATCGTGGCCTGACTTAATGCTCTCTTTAAATCTTCACTGTTCTTCCCTGTTTATCCTGCAACATGAGCACACACATCAAGGTACCTAAAAAATATACATTTTAAGCTCAAAGATTCAAACTAACACATAAAAGCACTTAAACATATAAACTAACCTAATTAAACCCTAAATGCATACTCAACACTCAATTTAACACAAAATGCATAATAAATTAAGCCCTAAAACATCATACAAAACACTACTATCAGCAGCCTCATTTGAAATTAAGCCAGCCCTCCTGAACATGCTTCAATAGAACGTTTAATTTTACAGATTAGAGAATGAGGACCCAAATGTGCATATTGTGAATTTCCTCAAGATCTGTGATATGTTCCGATATCACCAGATGTTGGAGGACGTTGTTAGGATTAGGCTGTTCTCTTTCACACTTAGAGATAGAGCGAAGGCTTGGTATCATTTACTGAGCCCCGCCAACATCACGACGTGGGAGCAGCTTGTGCATGCCATTTAAGACAAGTACTTCCTACTAACAAAGACCACGAAGATAATAAAGGAAATAACCAATTTCCAACAAGGTGACGGGGAGTCAATTTACGAAGCATGGGAGAGATACAAGGATCTGTAAAGGAAGTGCCTACACCATAACCTACTGAAGGAGTTCCTTTTGCAAACTTTTTACAATGAAGTGAACCCACCTACCAGAGGCACGATCGATGCAGCGTCAGGAGGATCTTTGATGCAAAAGACGGTCGATGAGGCAGAGGAGTTGATCGAAGAGATGGCCAGCAACAGTTGCCTATGGACGAGTGAGCGAGGTAGGCAGCCTATGACTTCTCAAGAGCAAAAGGAAATTGTCGAGGTCGATCAGATGACGTAGATGCAAGCGAAGATCAATAATTTGATGCGATAACTAAGCAACATGAAGATGTCATCCTCAGCTCAAGTTAAAACTGTACAATTGAAGTGTGAGCTCTGTGGTTAGACAGACCATGATACTGTGGATTGCTACTTGACGAGAGAGGATAACCAGGAGCAAGTAAACTATATGGGAGCGCAGTTTGGACTAGGAGGGGGAAACAATCCCTACTCCAACACTTACAACCCCGGGTGGAAGAATCACCCTAATTTTTCCTGGTCAAACCATAACAATTGAGGACAGTTTAGGCCTTAGGTGCAATCGAGCTTTCAACCAGATAAAGCAAGTTCGATGGAGTCAAAGTTGGATAGAATTTTGGATAAGATCGGAGGCATGGAGGAAGCACATAGGAGGCTTTAGAGCAAATTTAAGCAAGTAACACAGAATCATGCCTCATTTATACACAATTTAGAAGTCCAAGTGGGCCAATTAGTGAAGACAATGTCTACTCGAAATGCTGGAACTCTTCCAAGCAACACCGAGTCTAATTCAAAGGAATGAATCATAGTTATTAGTCAAACTTAGGACGAGGAATTGGGAAAGGTAGAGGATAAAGGAGAAGGTCAAGTAGTTAAAGAAGACCTATTGACTGAGCCTATGATTGAATCACTCAACACAACTCGACGAGTATTTTCATTCCCTATTGAGCAGTAGTGGGAGTTATATGTAAAAAGGGAAGTGGAAAAATTACAAGAGATTGAGCAAAATAAGGTCGAGAAAGTGACGGAACTTGTACAGAAAAAGCTCAATTTACAGAAGTCCGTTAAGAAAAAGGTTAAGGAGCAACCACTAGAAGATGACCCTAACATAGCTAAGAAGAAAGAGGACCCAGGGGTATTTTTCATCCCCTGTAGTATCAACAGGATTATCATAGACAGGGCATTTGTGGATTTAGGTGTGAGTATAAATATGATACCCTACACTTCAGTCTAGAATTGGTTAAGAGAGTTAGTGCCCACCAAGTTTTTGGTTAAGGCGAGCAGTAGAACATCATATAGACTAATGGGAATTATACAAGATGTGTCAGTAAAGGTTGGTAAATTTATCTTTCCCACAGACTTCTATATTTTGGACATCAGCAAACATGGGGACACCCCGATAATTCTTAGACGCTCATTCTTGGCCACTGCGTGCTCAATTATTGATGTTGATGGGGCAAATTAACTCTGCAAGTAGGGATGGAGAAATTGACATTTAGGGTAACTACAAGAGAGTACGGATCTCCTTCACCTCTAGTGGATCTCAAAGAACCCAAACCTTGAGGCGAATGGGAGGACATAGAAGATCCTGGGAATGTTTTTAGGAAGAAGCACTTACGAAGGAGAAAGCGAGGAAAGGAAAATTTCAAGGAAAGTGGGGAATGTAGTATGGTAGCTCGAGTTCAAACGTTGAGATTAATGAAGATGCTACCATCGAACCATTCATTCCAACCACTGTGAGCTTAAAGGAGCGTCTAGCTACTAATATTAGAAGAAGCTCTGCATGGGAGGCAACGCATGAGAAATTTTTTGTTGTTGTTGATTTTGTTAGAACGATTGAAATTTTATAATTAGGTTCATTTCTATGTGGAGGATCGTGCAAGCATGAAAAGAGAGGCGAAAAAGGGCCATAAAAGAATCACTTAGTGGAAGTGAAAAGATTGGAGAAAGAACAAAACGAAACAAATTAGGAGTGGTAGTATGTCGTTGTCCATGACTATGGCCTAGCAGGCCACGATCGATTGAGCGTGCGCTAGATGATAAGCTGTATGCCATGATCGTGGATTGCGACTATGTAGAAAAGGGAAGGGCACGGAAAAATTTTATAGCAACTTACCATTTTACCCTTTTTACCACCTATATATTTAGTTCTAACTTCATATTACTTTCACTTTCATTTTCATTTTAACTCTCTAGAAATCAAGCATTCAAACACTCTTACATCTCTCTAAAATTTTTCAACCTCTAATTTGTTCCCAAATTCTACTAAATTATGCCACGCATTAATCAATCAGCCTGTCAGGAACCATATGAACGATAACAAGTTATGGGATGGGGACAAAGAAACCGAACGGTAGACTATGACACACCCTTCCCAATCTATGCCAAGGAGGAAGGTACTCATTTTCGTTCCCTTCATTCTAGACAAATTATAGTTCCCAAGTATTTTGACTTTGACACACTAGATAGGCTAGAATTGCATGAGTGGGTAGAAAACCTAGCCGAGAGGATCTAGTGGGCTCAATTTATTCGATTTCAATTCCCTTTTTATGAGGAGCTTATACTGGAATTTTTCACAACCCTAAACTTTAACCCCAAGAATACAAAAGAATTATGGTTTAGATTAGGAGGATAGGCATATGAATTGAATGTTGAAATCATGTGCAAGATGTGTGGATTCCTTGAATCTACCATTATTGATCAACATGATGACTTCCATCCTTCTCAATACTGGCATAAGCTTACTAGAATTGAGTGATTTTATACAAAGAATGCTCACAACAACATCATACGGTCCCATGAACACTTGTTGCTGCACAAATATATGTGTCAGTTGATCTTTAACAAGACCGAAACCAACAAGTGTTTTACCAAGGAACTTTTTATATTATAGCGCATGGACCACAGTATTCCAGTATGCATGTCCACCCATATACCTAATGCCATTGCTGCGACTCCACAAGTGGAGCAACTATCTTGGAATGGGATATATAGTGTCTGCCATTGCAGAACATTTTGGTGTGGAATGGAGGGAGTTAACAGTTCACCTCCCTGACTTCCTCAATCACCATCACTTATTCCAGGCTGAGATTATCCATTCCACAAACATGACACTTAGGGACATTAGCCAAAAGACATATGTTTGGATCAGAGCAGGTCAGGCAAGTTTAAGCTCAGTGCCACCTCGACAGGCACAAGAGGAATCCACCAGTGAAGAATTCGAGGAAGAAGAACAAGGTTGGAAGAAGGTGTTGGATGCAATCATAGAGACTAGCAAGACACTTGCGGAGATGGCGCGGACACAACAGTGCTAGAGCCGGGATATCTGACGGATCCATCATTATTTCAAGTCTCAAGGCATTCAATTACCGCCTCCGACACCATCACCACCTCCATCTCCATAAGACTTATACTTAACCCAATCTTTATTTTCCAAATTAGCCTTCAGCTCTATTTTATTTTTATGTTGTTTTTTTTGTTTCTGTTTACTTTAAATTCTATCTGTTCTTTTGTTTTACATGTTTCTTCTTCTCATATTGAGGACAATGTGTTGTTCAAGTTTGGGGAGAGATTATGTGTTTTTTGCTTTTGAATGTGATTTTGCATACCATATGATAGTTATTAGGTTGCATTGTGCGAACTGTTTGAATGTGTCAATGGCTTAAATGAGTGAAATTTGTTTAATTTTGAACATAGTCTAGTAGGTTGTGAATGATCATTAGCTAGCAAAATTAGTGAATTAGAGCTTTTGGATAAATATACAAATTAATTAGGACTTAGTGTAAATTTAGCACCCCATAGGTTGTCAGATTCATTCATAATTTGAGGCCCTTTAACTTAAGAAGCTTAACTAGTATTTTTCATGAAAACGAATAGCTAAAAACAACAAGGTAGGCAAAAAAAATAAAAAATAAAATTTTCTTGAATGTTTTGTTAATAAATTACTATTCCGTTGACCTTTGGGTTATAAATAGAGCTATTAGCTAGTTGAAAAGTGATAATAGCTGAGTAACCGGATCGACATGCATCACAAATGTGTGCCTTCACGTCAAAAGACTATAATGACGTTTTAACCAAGCTCTTAATAAATGACTTAGTCGAGTAACCGGATTGACATTTGTCACCAATGTTTCCTTTTAAGTAAAAGACTAAGTCTATGGTTTAAAATTAAATGATAAAAAAAGTGTCACAATAAAAACCTACCAGAATTGAAATAAGCTAGAATTTTCATGAAAATGTACTTAGAAACAGATACAGATC
>JANQAP020000200.1:2680529-2694336 GCA_026874005.2 Erythroxylum coriaceum
TTCACCTTGAGGAGGGAAACGTAGCTCAACCTTCCAAATGTTCTCATAGGACAGTTCAAGCTTGTAATTTGTGGAAAGATATGACAGAAAGAAGTAGAATCTTCTCAGTCCAAACCCAAAGTTGACAGACACATTTTTCTGCGTCCACAGGACAGAAATCTTGTCCTTTGAAGTCTGGCATCCGAAGTTCAACACAATATTGTTCATACGTTGAAGAAAGGTCTTTGTCCTTGAAACAATATCTTGATCCAAATCCCGGGATTTCAGATAAGAATTCTTATACCATAGACGACTTTCTGCTAAAGATTTGACAAACTCAGCAGCTTCCAAGTCCGTGAATTGAACCTTGGCTAGTGTTCTTGAGCCTTCCTTTTTAGGTTGACACACATCCACAGCATAAACAGATCCTTCGCCTGTGTACTCCTCCAGGAAATCTCTTATGGCCTCTGGTGATTCAACTGAAGAAAATCCATACAAGCTAATTGTCTTCCCCATCTTGTCTAGTCTGCAGATCCATATGGATGAAAACGAGTTAGCACTTGCAAAGACATTAAGGCCTCAGAACATCGGAGTCGGCAAAGTCAACATTACATAGCTCTCATTATAAGACTGAGCTTCCTTGCGTCAGACAGTAAATGAGAATCTTTCATACAACTGGTGAAAGAAAACATGCCCAGTAACAAAATCAAGACCGGAAAATATTCAACTTAACGTTACTACCAAACAAGATAAATAATCATGGAAACAGGGAAGAAATGAAGGAAATTTTGAAACCAATTAATTCAGCGTACAGGCCAACTAAAGTTCAGTTAATCTACAAACTTCATGAAGAAGGATACTTACGCCGCGTGCTTACCGGGAAGAAGAGAATGAGTAAAGCAATCCAGCTAAAGTTTTACAGAAATGATCAACAGCATATATCAATATGAAACGAAGGCACTTATTCAAGTGAGAAATAGACTGTTGGAAGTCAATTCAAGTCAATGTGTCATGTAGGAAAATGAGACGCTCTCTCTCTAACGCCGATTTGCGAAGAGTGTTGACTACGGTCCAAATGTCCATGTGCATAAAGCCTCGACTAGACAAAATAGTCCTTGAAGTGGTAATGTTTTTACGAAAAATGAGAAGCAAAGATTTCTCTTTTGATACAAGACATATGTAAAATATAGAAACAAAATTTCGTAGTTAATAAGATTTCAACTTGGTTACTACTTATCGAGATGATAAGGAGACAAAAAGAGTTTGAAAAGAAGAACAAAGAAGAAGATCCAGTTTCCCTATTTTAGCATTGAATTTCATTTTAGTGCCCATCTATTTGTTGTGCAGTATTTTTTGGTACGTGTATTTATGTCCTTTTGGCATATTTTAGTATCTTTTATAATATTTAATGGTATATTTGTGAAACGCAGCAGTGTTTTAAAAAAAATGATGTGATATGTTTTGTATAATGTAGTAGTATAATAAAAATGAGTAATAAAATGAAGAATGAGAAGAGTTGTTTAAATGTAACAAACTCATATAGTGGAGAAGAAGACGTTGAGACAAGGGTGATACTTGAAGAAGAAATGAAGTTTAAAAGTTTGGAAATAATTTGACTTATGCCAAAAGTATTCAAGGTTCCACGAGTTTTCAATTATTATAAGGGAAGGAAAGGAAGATGAGAATGAAGACCTTAACATTAGGATATTTTTGTATTATAGAGCTTGGTCACGCAAACCACGAAGGTTGAATAGAATGAAACCTAGAAGCAGTGGAGGAATTATTTGCAATGCCTAAGTTTGTTATCGATTAGATAAAGGTATTTAGAGCATAATCAAGTTTAAAGATATGCATAACTATGAACTAACACCATGTAATATGATTTTATAAGGCAACATTGGACTGTGGATAGTCAAGTTAGAAATAGATTAAAAAATGAATGATAATTATGAAATTAGTTCATACAAAAATATAGGATCTATTATTGTAATTGTTGGGAAATTAGAATAGGATCCTATCCCGGCTGCATCGGAATGATTATGAAACTTTTTGTAACCTTTGATTTCTCAAAAACTAAGATTGATATGTGTTTAAATGTTGATTCATTTGATATACTACATTTAGGACACTCACTTTCACTTATATTTGATCTTAGTTACTTCTCGAAAGTAAAGAAGCTAAAGTGACCCGAAAGTATGTAATCCATTTTCTTAATTTCCCTATTCTATTGATTCATGGAGTACGAAGAAGAAGAGGGTTGACAACAAGGAATGGCCTAAATGGTGTAAACTCCTCACTTAAGACTCTCCTTTACAGGAGGTCTTGAGTTTGAGTCACGCAAAGGGAGGGGAAATGGGAAATTTTCTCTATTGATGATCCTCTAGCCCCCTGGGCAAAGCTCCTTAATCGGATCAATTACAGACTCCTCGCTTCCAGCGACAGTGTGGGAGTTGAAGCTACTAGGGAACCCGAGGGATGCTAGGAACCTGATGCTGAGCAGGGCCAGCGATCAATCAGCAGTTGACCAATCAAGTATGTGACGGCTCCTCGTGCACAGAAGTGTACAAGCTACATAAGAACCTGAGGGATCTTGGGGTTTCAGATTTACATCCTCTAGGGCACTTGGAGTGGGGTTTTAAGGGCTTACGATTAGTCCGGCTAAGCTGAGATACCTAATGTAATTAAAAAAAAAAGAGGGTTAAAAAAAGAAGAGGTAAGAGAGAATGTCAAATGAATAACAAATAAAGGAGATTCTCACGCCCATGCATCATCTCTCATGGCTGTGAGAGATTCATGCATGGTCGTGAGAAGGCCATTGACAGCTGTTCATGGTAAGGCATAGTCGTGCAATAACCTCGCACGACCGTGAATTCTCATATCCGAGAATTATGAAATTAGTTCATACACCAATGTAGGATCTATATTGTAACTGTTGGAAAATCAAGATAGGATCTGACCCCAGCCGCAATGGAATAATTACGAAACTTTTTTTTAACCTTTGATTTCATGAAAACCAAGGCCTCTTTAATTCTATAAAATGATTAATACAAATCATAATAAAGTGGAAACTTATTTCGTAACTTATTCCAAAGCTTGATCATTTTCTTCTCGTATCCCTCAAATCGTTATCAAAATCAATCCGTCTCAACCACTATAGTTGCATGAATGTCCGGCCTCTAACGGTATCCATAGAATGAGTTGAGAGAAATCTGTAACTCATATAAAGAGAGTTAATCAAGAAGTGTTAGCTCTATTAGAGCTTAAGCCTATTTATAATAGGTTTTGGACGTCTTAGTAATTTAATTGAAGTTAAAATTATGATTAAATGTGAGCTATTTAATAAATAAGGATCAATATAAGATACACCAATATGAAACTAAAATCTAATTTCAATTAAAATTTAATTAAAATTACAAATAATTCTAATTAAATACCATTTATGCCCACACTAGATTTAATATCTCATATTGATCCTTATTTATTAAATATCTCATATTTAATCATAAAATTTCTCAAACTTTACGATAAAGTCCAAGTTGATTAAAATCTTTGCTCTCTTTAACACATTCTATATGTGGGACTCATTAGGTTCTCAAATATGTTCGCAATGATTATAAATTATAGTTCTAATTCATTGTTAGAATTAGATAAATTAAAACTTCTTTTAATTTATCTTTAATTCTCTAATTAAATAATTAATAATCATAGATCAAGTTTGGCATCTAGCAACGCATGATGACCACTCAAATATTTATGAATGTCAAAGTGATTTTGACTAACCTTTTTGGTTATGATTTTTTTCGTATAATTCAATCATTTCATCATACAATGTTTTGATTAGATGAAGAGAATGGAATTAATGTCTATTCTATTTTGCGTCTAATGATATTAGTTCTCAGCCATTAGCTATTGATTCAATCAATGACATTTGTAAAGTATTTACAAAACGTCATTCCACCTTAGCCAAGGATTTCTCGAATCAATACAAATCGAGAACAAAGAAATATTCTCCCTAATTACTTTAGGATGAAGAATCCTATCTTGATCACACAAATATCTCCACATAGTTTATGCTACGTCTAGTGACTACCTATTGAATGACCTATGATTAAATAGGTCATAAGTAGTATTAAAACATAACAGTTCCTATACAAGATAACTTTGGAGACCAAAGGATCACTTTTACAATCATCAAAATGAAAATTTCATAAACATACAAGTAATGTCCCAAATGGATTTCTCATATCGAGTTTGTTTAGTGAACTTGTCCTTTACAAACACCGATATGTTTATTTAAATATCTCCATACTTTAATCTATGAGATCAATTGGTTCCTTTATAAGGAAAAATATAATGTGTGTTGGTCCTTTTACGTTCTAGTAATGTCCAGTTTTAACAGAACAATGACTAGGAATATTTAGGGATAATACATAAATGTAATATGAATCTCATAATTATAATCTCATTATAATTTCATTTGCAATGTATAATTATCTCATGGACTTTATCATATATATCTAAACATGTACAAGATAAAGAATGTCTTTAAATTATATTATCACTAAACTACAACCAAAGTGATTGCTTATGGGGCATAAACCAATAATAACTATATATAGGTTTTAGAAAATGAAATGCTTACATAAGGAATTTCTTTGTGCTCAGTCATGGTATTCCTATATTAGAATGAAAGTGTTACTGCCAGATGTATAACAAGGGATGTCACCAATGAAGTGCTCAAGTTGCTAAAGGTTAAAATGTAGTTAATATAGGTTCTAATTCATACGTTGTTGCCATAAAAAATGCAAATTCTTCTATTATGATAATTCTTCCCTTTGTTAGACCACTTCTTGATGTTTCAAAATTTTAAATATTTAATGGAGATAATTCCAAAAGTTGGCAAGAGGGGAATTTCTCAATATTGGATGTATATGGGTGATGTGTGCTTAATTATTTATACATTCACTCTTAAAACTTAGTAATTATTGTTATGAAATGCTTAAGATATTCATTTTAGTTCATATTTGATTTTAGGTATAATTTGGAAGCATAAAAGCCAAAATGAGTTAAAAGCACATTCATTAAGCCAATATTTTGATGTCCAAACTCAATTACTCTTGTGGAATAAGAAGGAGATGGATTAGGGTGAGGATTGGATAAGAAATCACAAGAAGAATAATAATTCAACAAAACCAAAGAGATACACTGCCGTGTATGCATTCAGAAGTTAAATTTTTGGCTTTCACGGTTGGATACACGATTGTTTATTTGATCGTGTATCTTCAAGAGTTTGAAATTTTTTTAACTTATATAGTTTGATACATGGTTGTGTATCAAACTGTGTATATGTCCAGAAACCTAATTTTTCATATAAATAGAACATTTGGATGGAAAAAAATGGGAGGAATCGTTTTAGGACTTCATGAAGGGTTAGAGAACTTACTCTTTAGAGACCATAGAGGGCTAAGCTTCCCCACTCTAATTCAGAGCTGAAGTCGACACCGAGGATTGTATTTAAGCATATCTTCATTATGTATCATTGTTCTTCCACTCTTTAGGGATTGTTTACATTATTCTATTTCTATTAATTTGGGTATTCATATATGGATAATTAGTATTCTCGTTATTGTTTAATTGTTTATGTATGAATCCATTACTAGAATCTTAAATACAACATGTAATTATTGTGTTATAGATTCATTTGTGGCAGCTAATGGTGTTAAATCATTAGGGATAACGTAAAAGAGGTTAAATGACCCAAACTTTTGTGGTTATTACCTAGATTGATATGTTTTCCTTATTTGTAATGTGACTGTCCGATTAAATCTGGAGAGCTTGTTCTAGGTCGTTTAATAGTTAGGTTTAGTTAAAAAGCTTGTTTTAATTAAAGAAGATCTAAGGAAAATCAGGGTTAGCAGAGCTTATTGTTAATGTACAATCAATAGTTTTAAGAGAGGTCTGAAGCAATATGAAAATGAGATATGTTTAATTGTGCGTAGGCTGAGATTGAACTAAGAACTGGATCCTAAATGCATTCATCACTTTCATCCTTTTAAACTATTTGCTTTAATTTACTTTCTTTAGTTTAAATTAATTTTATTTTGTTAGTCAAAACCAAACCAAACCCCCCTTAACCTAAACACTAATTTCTTTCATTGCAAAAGCTTTACATACACTCTTTGTGGGATAAACTTAGACTCATCACAAGCAATAATTTTAAGTTTAGTTTTTTTTGTAGTGTTACAACACACTACCAATTTTGACGTCGTTGTTAGGGAGTGTGGTGCTTTAGTTTTTGCTTTTGATTTCAATAGGTATTTTGTATATATTTTTATTTGTTTAAAGTCATTTCTTTTATTGATTTCTTAATCTTTACACACTTTTTAATTTTGGTGTATGGTAGTAACAACATCTCCATATAGAGAACCTCTACAATTTGATCCAACAATCGAAAGGACATTGTAGAGATTACATGGTGAAACCAATAAAGGAATACAAAAGGAATTGAACTTAAGGAAGCCATGACTAATCCAAGAACTTTAAAAGAGTTGGCTACTCTATATTTGACTTAAGGGCCTCTATGCATCACTTTTCCAAATTTTATTCAAAATGTTGCTTTTGAGCTTAAATCTAGTCTAATCCATTTTTTGCCTAACTTTCATTGTTTTGTAGGTGAGGATGCTCATTAACATTTTAATGAGCTCGATTTAGTCTATCTTAATATGAAACCTCCATAGGTGATAGTAGAGCAGATTATGTTAAGAGCTTTCCTATTCTTATCAAAGGATGTGGTAAAAGACTGGCTTTTTGGTCTACCCCTTGGAAGCATTAGCACATGGATTGAGATGAAGAGGTTGTTTTTGAAAAAAAAATTTTCCACAAAAAATAACTAATATAAGAAAGGAAATTTGTGGGATAAAGCAACATAACGGCGAGTCCCTTTACTAGTACTAAGAATGCTTTAAGAAGTTATGTGCTAGTTGCTCACATCATAGCATTGAATAACAACTTATTATCAAGTATTTAGATGAAGGATTGCCACCTATATAGAGAGTTTGGTTGATGCGGTGAGTGGTAGGGCATTAGCTAGGATTCTAATTGAGCTTATAGCTTCAAAAACCTAACAAATTAGCACTCACAACGATGTTCGTCGCATAAACAAGGTAAGTACTTCATCTATTGAACATCATTTAGATAAAATAATGTATTTTGCTAGAAAACTTACAGTTGGACAGGCATAAGTAAAGGCACGTGGAATATATGTAAATACAAGTTATTCAACTGATGGGTACCCAACCTTATAAGAATGGAACATAGAATATGTCAACACTATGGGAGGGAATTTTTCTAACCAATACAACCTGTATTCCTAGACATATAACCCAGGTTGGAGAGACTATCCCAACCTAAGTTATGTAATTAAAGAGCATAATTACTTCCTAAATAGGCTGTAAGGTGCATAGCCATTCAAATCAAAGCCATAAGCTTCCTCTACCTCAGGTATGTCGTTAGAAGATATGGTTAAGTCTATTACAACTAGCACTTTCCAATTCCAACAAGGTATGCAAAATTTTCAATAGGAGACCATATATAAGTTTTAGGAGGTGAATTCTAGCATTCATAATTTGGAGAACCAACTAAGCCAGATGGCAGTGACGATAAACCTTCAAGAAGCCCAAATAGGAGGAAAATTGCCATCACAACTTGAGCCAAATATGAAGAATGTTAGTGTAATCACCTTAAGGAGTGGTAGGAAGCTTGAGGACCCTGAAAGAATTACTTAAAGGATGGATAATGAAGAAGACATTGAGAAGGAGCTTGAAGAAGAAAGGGATATCAAATCGAGTTTAAAGGTAAATGTTGAATTCCCAATTATTGTAAAAACTAATCCTCCACCTTTTCCTTGCAGGTTAGCAAAGTCAAATAAGAAGGATAAGGATAAAGAGATCTGGGAGATCTTTTGGAAGGTTGAGGTGAATATCCAACTGTTAAATATGATCAAGCAATTGTTGAGGTTTGCGGAATCCCTCAAAGAATTATGTAAGAACAAGCAAAAGTTAAGAGATAACAAAATGATTAGGATGAGTGAAACTATTTATGAAGTTTTTAAAAGGAAAATACGTTATAAGTGTAAAGACCCAGACATGTTTACTATTCCTTACAAAATTGGTAACACTGAGATTAAACAGGCTATGGTAGATTTAGGAGCATCGATTAATGTTATATGCCTCGTTCCATGTATGTTTCTTTAAATTTAGGGCCATTAAAAGAAACTAATGTTACCATACAATTGGTTGATCGTTCTAACGCTTACCTAGATAGGGTGATTGAGGATGTGCTTATTTAGGTAAATGAACTAATATTTCCTTATGGCTTTTATGTGATTGATATGAATGATGAAATTTCCTATAACCTAACTATTTTACTAAGGAGTCCATTTCTCAACACAACCCAAACTAAGATAGATGCTTGTGAGGGTATCCTCAAGATGGAATTCAATGGGGGAAGTTACTCATTTCAATATGTTTGATGTTAATAAGCACTCCCATAATGACCACTTTATTTTTTCAATTAATGTGATTGACCTTTCAGTATAGAAAGATTGTAAGCAGAAGCATACAAATAAACAAGAAGCGGTTTCAACAAAAGAGAAGGCCAAAACTTTTAATGTCTCGTCGAAAAACTTTATCATTGGTCAAAAAGTGCTTCTCTATTGCACTAAATATAAACTTTTTCTTCATAAATGTCATCCTTATTGGTTCAGTTCTTTTGTGATAATTAATGTTATATGGAGTAGTAGAGAATAAAATTTTGAAACTAGGGAAGACATTGCATGTAAGTGGTCATCGACTCAATTTTTATCCTAATATAAGTCATGTGGAAAATAATAAGTTGTGATTCCTGGAGATCAAAACTTCGTAATTTGATGAGGAAAATATGGAGTCAAGCAAATGATAATAAATAAAAGCACTACTCGTGAGGCATCCTAAGGGAAGTTTATTCCTTGTAATTTACATTCTTGCAATTGTGGATTCTGTTAAATGCTCCATTTCTTACATTTAATGTTACATTGGGTATAAATGTAAGTTTTAAGTGTGGAGGTGGCGGTCTTAGTTTTCATGCACATTTTAAGCTTGTTTATTGCTTATGTGTGTTTCTTATATGTTTTCTAAATCAAACAAGCAAATAAACATGTTCTCTTTTTCTAATGCTTTTAAGACCATATAGTTGTTGAGTAAGTTTTACAATTTATAAAACCTCAATAACCATAAGCGTATAGGTCGTACTTTGTAGTATTGAAGGGTTGATTCCATGAGGAGTGTACTAGCCTTATCCTAAGTCATCTAAGGCTTAAAGAAAGGAATTAAAAAGAAATAAAAACTACAAAAGTGAATATGGAAAGTAAATATGAGAAACTGATTTAAGAATTGCAACATAGAAATTTCAACAAAACATAATTAAACTGAGCAGTCACACAGGTCATAATAGAAATCCATCAAGAGAGATAATCAGGATATGAGAGAGGAGATTTTACCTATCATTAATGCTAATCTAGCCATTTATATGTTTACGGGGTGTTGGTTCTAGATGGTCGTAGGGTTGATTAATTTCTCTCGAATTATAACCATTAAACCCTAAATTGTAAACCCTAATCGAATTATGGAACTTGCAATCTCTCAAATCACAAATTACCCATAATTCTAATTAGCTCTAAAACTCTCTAATAAACAATCGAGTCTTGCATGGGATCTCTTTATGAAATTACCGACTAGATCGATTAAGTGGTCAATTAGGTCGTCTAACTCTCATTAATCCGATCTAATCATTTTTATCTGGCTCACCCTCTCAGTTTGTTACCAAAACATGCAAATACATTAATCAATCACAACGCTCAAACCAATAAACACAAAAAATAACTAAATCAACATTAACTCAAAGTAAAATCTCGAAGGAGAGGTCAGAACATTATCAACAACTCTAAATCCATTTCAATACAATCCATCTCAAGTTTATACATATAAATGAAAAAGGAAATGAAGAAAAAAGGGAACTTAGGTTGGACGAATCAGGAAGGCAGCGGTGTCAGGATACCACCTGATTTAGAGAGTAGCGGTGTTAGGATCTACTTCTTCTTCCTCTTCTTCTTCTCTCTCTTTCTCTTTTTTACTCTCCCTTTAGGGTTTCCAAGAGTGGCAGAATGTAAAGCTCCTTTCTTCTCTTTGTCTTGTTCTTTAAATATCCTTTTGTGTTCTAAGTAAGTCCAAAAGGTTCAAAAAATCCCTTGAAACTTGACATTTTTGAGTGTCTACGCGTCTGCTCGATGTAGGCCACGATCATAGCCCTGGATGCCATGATTGTGGGCCACATCCAAGCCTTCTGTCACGATCATGGCGAGAAGGCCACGATCGGTGTAACATCCTATTATCCCATGATTAGGGTTAGAACCCTAGGATATTATATATGAGAGTTTATTGAGAATTTGGAAGTACATTTCATGCATTTTATGGCATGCACATACACTTGAATAATTTTTTCACTCATGAAAATAATTATACATGCGTTCATTGACATTTTCCAAGTATAAGTGATTTTAATGTGATTAAAGTGTGAATTATGGATTAATTGTCTTGAAAATTGAATTGGTGTGTATTCAAATTAATTTCGCATTTTGGTGACATTTCAGATATTTTAGAAATTTATCAAAAATTTGGATTATTTTAGACTAAGGAAAAATGTAGAAATAAGAGACAAATGGAAGTGTGACATTTGGTAGCTTAACTGTGTGACAAATGGACTAGTAATTAATTGACAAATGGACAAATTATTGTGTGATAAGTGGACCAATCTTGGAGTGACATGTGGACTACTTAATTAGTGACTAATGGCAGTA
The DNA here is from genome assembly GCA_026874005.2 of Erythroxylum coriaceum. Taxonomy (NCBI): domain Eukaryota; kingdom Viridiplantae; phylum Streptophyta; class Magnoliopsida; order Malpighiales; family Erythroxylaceae; genus Erythroxylum; species Erythroxylum coriaceum. Next base: position 2,691,400 of record JANQAP020000200.1, read on the forward strand.
TCTTGAGTGGAGTAGTGGCAGCATCTTGAGTGGACAAATGTAAGACGTGCCTTAGGACAAATGTTGTGCTATAATAGTGACACCTAGCATATAATGTAGCAAGTTTCTGCAGCAAAGTTTTGCTGCTTTTTTCCTTCAATTCCTTCACCAAAATTTCTCCTTCTTCTCTCTAAAATTTTTCCTGAACTCTAACCAAATTGTTGCACTAAAACCAGCTTTTTACCTTACACAAAATAGCCAAGAAAACTAGCTGAAAGTTACCTTCATCCTGCTGTCCAAAAACACCTTGTTTCCATCTTAAGTTTGCGATGAATCTTGCATGCTTGGAGGTTTAGTAAATCTGGAATATTGAACTGACTTGGAAAACTAAAATGTAAGTAACAATCTGAGCTTTATAACAGGTTAAATGGTATGAGAATGATGTTTGAATTGGAATGAATTGCATGTAAGGTTAATGATGAAGTGTGCTGGAATATTTTATATGGAGTATTTTACTGAACATACATTTGTATTTCAGCTATAACTTGATCTGTGAATATTCAAATTGGATGAATTTTGATGTAGAGTAAATTGGACAAATATGGATAGATTTTTCATGAAGGAATAGAATTTGAAATCTATCCATAAGAGTCCTATAATTTGGATTGAAGTTGATAACTGTGTATTGTTATGTTATGAGAATAGTCTATAACCATTTGGTTATAACTTGCATAATACTGAACCAAAATGCATAAATTTGATGTCATTAGAAACTTCAGACATTGTGGAACATTTGATTATAAGAAAGTTTTGCCTAAATACCTTATTTGCTAGGTCATAATGGTCATACAAAACTGACCCGAAAATCTATCTTAAAAAAACATTAGGAAGATTAGAGCTCTAGGTCGAAATTGTGGCTTCAATTTTATCTTCGTCTTTCATCCTAATTTTTGGGGACTTTAAAGCTCGAATTATTCAAAGTATAAAAGACAAAAAATGATTATTGATGTCTTATTAATGCTTCTGTGAAACAGTTTGGCTGGAAGATATCTTGATAAGTTTATATAGTTATTTGAAGTTATAATTTAAAAAAAACAGACTGTTTTGATGAGGATGAGTTCAAATCTGGAAATTTTGATTTGTTTAAGGAATAAATGAGTTATTTTAATGCAAACATGATCTGAAGAAAATGAGAAATATGTATAAGGTATGGATGAATGAGCATTGAAGATCATAGGGTATTTATGAATGAGAATTGGGTGAATGAATGAGTATATGTTGCTGGAAAATTTTGGAGAATGTATAGATATAGCTTATTAAAATTTCAGATATAAATTACGAATTGTGTAAGTGTAACATATGATTTAATAATGATATAAAGATGTTCTCATAAATGTAATGTGATTCAAAGTATGTATGTGATGAATTGGGAATGATTGAATGAGAACTAGGAAATTGTGAAAGTGTATAATCCTAGGAAAAAGAGTGATAAATGTGTGAGTGATGAATTGAAAGTGATGAAGTGTATTAAAGCATAAACCTAATTGCAAACTAAATGATGCTCAAACCATGATGAATGTATAAGTATGATTTGTGAATAAGATTTCATACCTGGAATAATCAATTGAGCATGCATTAAACATGATACATATACATGTGTAACTTTGAGCATTCATTTGATTGATCAATTAGTAATGTGTACATGTATGTATTGTTTGATTAGATGCACAAATTTACCAACACCATCCAGACATTGCTGACACGTCAAGGCAATAACTAATTGGAGTGTACTGTGAGTTAACCTAGTAGTGTAAACTTAAATATTTATGCTTCTGTTGGAATTGTATGTATAGTGGGTAACCTAGATGTGAGATTTTGATTGGTAATGTGTTTTGTTCAAGTTGTGTTAATTAAACTAAATTCCTCTATATTGAATGATATTGATACAATTGTGATATTATTGATTCCAAAAAATTGATTGTCCGAGGAGTTCGATATTCGAGATTGTATTGGCAGTGTTTGTGATTTGAATATGAATAAGGAAATTGAATGCTCAACTATTTGTTGAATGCCAGACTTAGATCCAATGAAATGTGAAAACTGAATGTGCTCGTTGACTGAAAGTGATTGATGATATATTATATGAACTATTATACTCCATTACATGATTCATGTTCACACAAAGGAGTTGTGACCAGAGTAGCCAATGTGAAAAGTGCTTTAAGATCAGTTATGTGCATCAGAGCCTCAGGCTAAACGATTAATGAGTCCGGTATCCAAAACAAATATGAGACAGTACTGAAAAGAGCCCAGTATCTACATTGGATACGGGACAATGAAATAGGCACTCGGTCACAACAAATTTAAAATGAAATGAGTCTCATTTGCCTTTTCATTTGTATCTTTAAATGTGTTTATGATATGGATTGCAAATGAATGATGAATTATGTTGTGTTGATATGGAGTAATGCTTATGACTTTGATGGTGATATGAAGAATTATGATAAATGAGTGTTATGTTCTGAAATGATTACATGACATTCTTGCATTCAGAATGTACTTCTGGAATGACTTAAAAAGTGATTGTATTTTAAATGCTTTTTGTATATGATGCAAATTGTAGAATATGAGTTATAACTCTGATGAGCTGAATGTTATTCATTAATATATATATATATTATTATATATATTAATGAACATATCGATGATGGTTTTGTTTTGAGTGAACATATCGATGATGGTTCACTCATTGAGTTTGCAAAACTCATCAAAACTGCAACGTTGATTTTCAAGTACTGAGAGGAGACCTTATTAGTAGAGCAAGCTAACTGAAATTTAGTACTGCCTATTTTGGATTAAAATATGGCTCAAAGGTCTGGTTAGCTGTCATATGAGGATTTTAGATAGAGTACTTTGTATAGTTTTCATTTTATGTAGAATCTTTTGTTTAAAACAGTG
>JANQAP020000200.1:2716098-2727923 GCA_026874005.2 Erythroxylum coriaceum
TCAAAAAATATGTAAGTTTTCACTTGCAATAACTGAAACGGTTAAATTATCATATCAAAGTGTTTAAATGACATTATACTATTTAATATGATAATTTTTTTTGATGTAGGCCTCAGAAAATCCAATATAGAACAAGTTCATATATGATCTTGCGAAAGGATCATTGCGAACTGTTAAATCGTATCCGGTGTATTTTGTTAATGGATAAAAATTTAATACAAAATATTATGGTCATAGCATGGCAATAGTAAATAATGGGGTTTGCATACGGGGAGAATTGATAGATTACTATGATAAAATTATTGAGATATTTGAAATTGAGTGCTCTGTATTGTCAACAAAACGAAGTGTGATATTTAAGTCTGAATGGTTTGATCCAACTCCTAATATTGGAACAAAAATGCACTGTCGATATAATCTAGTTAAAATCAACCAGCAAAGAAGATTTAGACAATTTGAACCTTTCGTGTTGACGATGCAAGTGAACCAGGTGTATTATGTCCCTTTTCCTAGCTTAAGACAAGATAAGTCAGATTGGTTGGCCATTTGCAAAATAAAACCTATAGGTGTTTTTGAATTATATGAAAAAGAAGATAAATAAGAGAATTGAAAGTGAAACGTTTCAAAAAGATGTTCATGAAATAAATGCATATGTAACATATGACGAGAATGAACCTTTGAACGATTCAAATAATGAACATAATGAAATTTTATCTAGAGAGGATGAGGAATCTATGGAGGGTGAGAGATCTAAAGAGGAGCCTAACTTTGATTCTAATTCTTTAAAAAAAGAAGATGATGATGATTTTGATTTACAATTAAGTAAAGATAACGATAAACTTGTGTAAGTAATAGAATATTATATGAATAAATTTTATTATCGCATCAACAATATATTGTTATATTTAATTTATATTGTTCTATTAGCGCAAAATCAATAAAATGTGAATTTCATGTTAAAAATATATCACAAAAGAGAAAACAGGAAATGTTGCTGTCAAGGGTCAGGTTACCACCATTTAGAGGAGCCAGTGCATATCCAAGTGAAGCATCACATTCTGCAAATGTCATAGAATCATGTGTTGCACGTTCAGCTAGTGCACATCCAGCTAAGGCATCACCTTCCTTACCTACAGTCTCTGTACCATACAGGAGCCCTACTGCTGCACCATCTAATAACCCTGCTGCACCATCCAACAACCCTACTTTCAGACCAAAATTTGAATATATGCTGATAGAAATACCATGGGTAAACGTTGCGAATGAAAGAGACGGCCTTTAGCTTGGAGCTAAGGGAGTTGATGGAAGAATTTACATTACAATTGTCAACGATCTGTGATTGAAATTCTAAAATTTTTTTAATACATGATAACCATATATTTATACTGAAGTTATAGGTTTTAATTTGAAAATGATCTAAATTAGCATATATATTAGGTTGGTTTCATCTGGAACGTGTTCTAGAAATATCTCATCCAAACTCAAGGAGAAGACAGAACTAGAGGGTTATATATGGAAGAATATCTCTCAAGAGACAAAGGATTTTTGTTATCAAGAGTTTCAGGTACAAAAAATAAATTTTATTTATCTAATTTTATATATTAATTAGATAAATATTGTTGTTTATAAGTACTTATCGTATGTTTTTTTCAGAAAGAATTTTTATAAGATTCAACATTTGACACTGTCATTTATAATGTATGGGAGAGGCGAGCCTGTGCACATTATAGAGACTTTCTTGTTTCGATACACAAGAATGATGTACAACCTCCTTATATACCTGAAGAAATATGGAGTTGTTGGCAGCAATATTAGGCAACACCTGAGGCAATCTCCATTTTAAAGTACAATTCTGCAAATAGACGTAGAGGACCGGAGGGAGAGAATCTACCCATACACACCAGAGGATCTATGACCTACCAAGAGCATGTAAAGAAACTTGTAAGTATATAAAATTTACATTTGTATTATGATTTTTGTACTTTGATGTATGAAATTTGATTTCAATTTACTTTAATGTATGAAATTTATAAAAAAAATATGTGTATTATGGAGAATGATAATGTTAAAAAATTTTAGTGCCATGAATGGTTATGTCGTTGAGGAAACTCTGTCGAAATTTTTGTAAATTATAGTTCACTTATAACACTTTATTATGATATATGAAAAGTCTATACGCAGGAAGCCTACACTACGTCAGCTATTTTTGTACATCCACACTAAGAAGCATAATGGTGTGACCTTCATCAACACTCGATGTAGATAACTTAATGTATGTAAAATTTATTCTTTAATATTAGTTCTTAAAAATTATCACTTATTAACATAAACAATTATAATGATAAGACCAAATATAAGAAAACATTGAATGACAATCTTAAAACTCTAAAATTGTTGATGAGAGTCAGACATATCTTGATGCAATTGATGGTAGAGACCACTGTGGAAGGATTTTTGGCTTAGGTTCATTTGCAAACACATGGTATTCATAATCCTCCACATTCAGTACAGCTGGATCTAATAGACGATCCACATCCAATGAGAGAGTCGTTCAGCTTGAGAGCACAGTAGAGAGGCTGGCAACTCAGTTGCAACAGTCAATGGAGTATATAGCCCAGCTTCGTAATAAGATGGATGAGTTGAAGAGGAGGGGTAGCACCTCATCGCAACAGTCAGATCATCCACCTTCACCAACTGCATAGCTTAGATTTATAATATTTTGGTACTTAAGTGAATATATTTGATGTTTTGCTACTTTTAAGTTTTTATATGAATGCTTAATTTACAGTTATTTTCAAGATACTTATTGTTGTACATTATAATTTTTATATTGTACTATCAATCAGCATAATTTTTACATTATATTATCAATCAAGATTATATTATTTAGAGAAATTAAATGTAGAAAAAATCAATAGCTTAACAACAGAAAATTTAGGTGGGAAGTGAGAAGTGGTAGTTGAAAATACCATAGGTAAATTACCAATGGAAAGCTATCCTTCGTAAGTAAATTACTGACAGAATGCTATATTATGTAGTTAAATTACCGATAGAAGGCTATAATATGTAGGTAAATTACCAAGGCAACGGAAATTATTTATCCATTGCTAAAATTACCACAGATATTGCAATTCCGTCAGTAATTTACATACGGACTATACCATTCCAACAATAATTTACCTACGAAAGATATCTTTCTGTCGATAAATTTAGTTACGGATTTAATGAATCCATCGCTAACCTTACCTACAAAATATTGTAAATCCGTCAAGAAATTTAGCGACAGAATTACAATATCCGTAGGTAATTTCGGCTACGAAAATTGTAATTCCTTTGGCAAATTTTAGCGACGAAAATTTTAATTCTGTTGGTAAATTTACCTATGAAAATTGTTATTTTTTCGATAAATTTAGTGATAGATTTACAATATCTATCGTTGAATTTTACCTACGACTATTTTTTCTACGACTCTTTCTGTCGGTAATTTTTGTCTCTAAATTTGTTTTCCGACAGATTATCAGTATTTTTCATTGGTAATTTCAGTCTCTAAAATCAATTTTTTATAGTGAATACTGCTCTATATCTCATAAGTTCTAAAATTTCTTAACATTCTGAATGCCCTTAAAAACTTTGAGCTCACATACCTTAAGCACAGAGCTTTATGATATGTAAGAATTTGAGTTGGGTAAGGAGAAAGAAGAATAGGAAGTTGGGAACAGGAAAAATTCAAACTACTGTAAAGATTCCAATAACAATAGTCCTTACAACCTATAAATACTTAAAGTAAATAAACACCCACTGACATTACTACCCCACTAACACTAACCACCCACTAACACTACTAACTTATGTTTTATACTATGACAACATAACATATAAAGACTTATAAAATATAACAACCCAATCCTATGTAAAACCAGGATGCATGGCCCATCAAATATAACAACCTATGTAGCCACCTTAACGCCCGCACTAAGGCCCACATGGAAGCCAATGTAGGTGTTCACAACAATTCCCCTCTTCTAGCAATATCCTTGTCCTCATGGATGAAGGTCGGATAATCCTGGAGGAAGCATCGTGCATCTACCTAAGTAGCATTTTCCAAAGGCCGTACCTTTCAACGAATTACGAGTTCAAGTTAGGGTCAATATCTACCCTTTTGAATAAGTCGCCAGCTCTGGTTATGGAACCAAAGAATAATTAGCTTGCATTGGAGAGGAATGAAAGGTGTGCTAGGAATGAAATCAGCAGGTCCCATATGTTTCTTCAGCAAACTATCGTGAAAAACATCATGGATCAAAGAGCCAGAGGGTAATGCAAGATGAGAAGCTATAGTTCCAACATGCTCCATGATGCAATAAAGGCCAAAGTATCTTGGAGCCAACTTGACAGAAGAGCGAGAAACCACTGAAGTTTGGCGATATGACTAAAATTTCAAAACGGCATAATCATCTACTTCAAAGACAACTTCTCGACGATGTCGATCCGTTTGGAATTTTATCTAATTACGTGCCAACACCAAATTGGTTTTCCTCTCCTATAGAATTTCATCCCGAGAATGCAAATGATTTTCGACCTCCTGATTAGTAGATTTGCTAGGAACTTAATTTAAAGGTCCTAATGGCAGAATGTTGTATACGACTTCAAACGGGGTGAGTTTGGTGGCTAAATATATCGTTGTGTTATAACTATATTCAGCCCAAGATAGCCACTCAAACCATTTTCGTGGCTAAGAACTAGTAAAGAAATGTAGGTATTATTCCAAGACTCTGTTAAGAACCTCTGTTTGCCCGTCTATTTGCAGGTGATAGGCGAAACTTATGCACAACTTTGTTTCCTGCAACCAAAATAAATGCTGCCAGAATGAGCTAATAAAAACTTTGTCATAATCACTTACAATAGTAAAGGGAAACCCGTGCAGCTTAACTATATTATCCATAAAAACTTTTGCGATGGTGAAGGCAGTGTAACAATGCTTTAATATGATGAAGTGAGCATACTTGGATAATCGATTGATGACGACCATGATAACTAAGTACCCATAGGAAACGGGCAAAGCATCTATGAAATCCATAGAGATGGTGGTCTATAAGCAGATCAGTAATTACAGTGGTTAAAGTAAACCAGCAGGTTGTTGGCAATAAGCTTTGTGTCGTTGACAAACATCACATTAACGAATATGGCTCTTGATAATCTTACGCATATTTGGCCAAAGAAATGTTTGTTTGATGCGGCCAAGAGTCTTTTGAAATCTGAAATGGCCAGCAATAGGAAAGGAGTGACAATTAGACAAAATGTGGACAACCAGAGAGGAATGTGAACTTAAAAATACCTTCTGATGTTTGAACCAAACCCCCATTGTGAATGAAATATGGTGTGGAAGAAGAAGAGGTGGCTAACTTGGTATAAAATGGGTCAGTGCGCACTTCATCTTACAGGATTGTCCACCAATCTGATGTTAAAGTAGAAATAGCCAAGAGATGGATTTTAACCATGCAAGAGAGAGAATATGCAGCTCGGTTGTCAACACCCCTTTTATATTGAATCTCATAATCATAACCAAGCAATTTTGGTAGTCAGCGTGCCTGAGCTGTGGTAGTAATGTGTTGCTCCTGGAGGAATTTTAAGCTTTGTTGTTCTTTCCGGATGATGAAATGATTGCCAAAAAGATAAGGCCGCCATTGTCGAATTGATTTCACCAAGGCTAGCATTTCCTTTTCATATTTGGAAAGGTTCAATGCACTCCCTTTTAAAGCTTCACTAAAGTAAGCAACGAGAAGAGCTTGTTGTGTTAAGACTGCTCCTATTCCCACTCTACTAGCATCACATTCAATCATAAATGGTTGTGTAAAGTCAAGTAAGTGAAGCACAGGAGAAGATGAGAGAACTTGTTTCAATTGTTGGGTGGTTTCAGTCCAATGGAAATTATCTTTTTTAAGAAGTTGAGTCAGTGGAGTCACAATGCCTCCAAAATGACGAATAAATTTTCTATAATACCCGTCTAAACTAAGGAATTCATGAACACCTCGAATAGTTGTAGGCTGCAACATTCCAAAATAGCTTAGATTTTACTAGGATCTACCTGCACTCCTTGTCCTGTATTGATATGCCCAAGGTACTCCACCTATTGAATCCCAAATCTGCACTTGGATTTTTTATCAGAGAGTTGATGTTGTAGCAAAACAAAAAAAACTAAACATAAACGTTGTACATGGTTGGCCCAAGTAGAATAACAAATTAATATGTCATAAAAAAACAAGGACAAACTTACAAAGATAAGGGTGGAATATGTCATTCATTAAACTCTGGAAAGTAGTCAGAGCATTAGTCAGGCCAAATGGCATTATTACAAACTCGTAATGTCCCTCGTGTGTGCAAAAAGTATTCTTCAATATATCTTCTTCATAAACTCTAATCTGATGATAACCTGCTCGAAGATCTAACTTGGAAAAGAATTAAGCTCTATGTAGTTCATCAAGTAATTCATTAATGACAGGAATTAGATACTTATCTTTAATGGTGTTATTGTTGAGGGTGCAGTAATCCACACAAAACTGCTAGTCCCAACTGCTTTCCTAACTAACAAAATCAATAAGGAGAAAGGGCTCTGGCTTGGTCAAATAAGCCCACCAGTAAGCAATTCTCGAACAAGCCTTTTAATCTTAGATTTCTGAAAGTAAGGATATATGTAAGGTTGAAGACTCACTGGGGCAAATTTCAGTTAAAGGGTTATTTGATGATCATGTATCCAGTTAGGAGGCAATGTAGAAGGAGGCCAGAAGAGCTTGGAGAATTCTGTCAACAACTGAGTAATTTTTAGGGTGATTGGTGAGGGAAACTCACTTAATAGTTGGCATCAATTTCAAAGAGAAATCAAATCCCACAAAGGGAATTTAATTCTTTGTTTTGTAACGGTAAGAGTGGAGTTCTTTGTCAACCATGCAACTTGTGGACTTTACTATCCTCACAATAAGTCATAGTGAGAGTGCGATATTCAATCTGTATGGGCCCCAAAGTTGCCAACCATTTCACTCCTAACACCAAAGGGCACGCTACTACAGGTAATATATAATAATCAGTTTTAATTGAGGTTTCCTGCATATGAATGGTAAGGTCCGGGCATAGTCCCACACATCTAATACATTCTTGGTTAGCAACTATCACATAAAATTCAATATTACAGTTGATTGGAAGACCAAATTTTTATACCATAGATTGATCCACAAAGTTATGAGTACTGCCCAAAGTTGTGAATACCATACCAGTTGGTACAGTACTGTGTTGGTATCGATCAATACCGGGTACTATGTTGGGTAATTTTTAAATTTATGAAATAGTACCTATTTTTTAAAATTACAAAATAGTCCATTGTCATATTATACACTTGTCACATTCTCACATTGTCATATTCTCGGTTTAAGTTGAAACTTTCTAAATGTTAATTCATTCATGTCATTCATTTCATTCTCCAACTTCATAAAAAAAAACTTAAGATAAATCCCACATAAACCAAACTAGACATAAACCAAACCACCAACCAGATAAAACAAAACCATGTATCATTTCATTCAACTCCAATCCAGTATCCAACCTAAAACAAATCACAAATCCAATTCACAATTTAATTCCAAGTTCCAACTTCCAATCCATTCACAATCACAAATGCAATTAAATAAAAAAAATTTGAAAACACACCCAAAAAATTCACAATGTATTTGCTTTGGGTTTTTGAGTTCGGTTAGGTTTAGATTTGGATCTGTTCCAGATCTGTGGCCAGTGGCTTGGAAGAGGATGATATGGAGGAGGTTCAGTGGTGGCGTGGTTCACGTTGAGGAGGGCTAAAGCCTGAAAGTGGTTCACGTGGTGGTGTGGCTTGCGTGGAGGAGGGCAGAAAATGGTGTGATGGTGGCGTAGAGGAAGATGAAAGTCGTGTGGTAGTTTTGTTGTCACCGAAGAGGGAGAAACAGCCGTTGGAGATGGAGAGAAGAACGAGAGTGAGAGAATGAAGAGTGTGAGACAGTGAGAGAGAATGGAGAAGAGTGGAGAGTGTGTGAATCTATGAGAAAGAGAAAGTAAGAAACAAAAAATCAAAAGGTAACAAATAAGGGTCGGGGAGGGGGGTAGGTTAATTTTTTTATTTTTCTAAATAGTCCCTACAATTTCTACAACTTACGGTACCAATCAATACAAATACCGACTGGTACAAAAACTCTGATACCGACAACCAATACCATTAACATTGATACAGTTCCATTTTTGGCCGATACCGATCGGTACAGAACGGTATTCAAAACTTTGGTACTGCCACTGTCTATAAAAACCATAAGGTCCTTACCTCGGAGTTTACAAGTTACCAACATGGTCTATGGAAAATTGGTTCCTATAATAGCATGGAATGAAACTTCAGTTGATGGCTCCTTAATGGTTAGAGCAACTGGTTCCCCTTCTTTGTCACTGTCGTCTAACGTTCAAGAATCCTTAATCATGAAAATTTGTAGTCTCTCACATCAATGCTCGAAAGTAAACTTTTCATCTCAGTAATAACAGAGCCTTTTGTCCCTTCGATCCTTAGCTTCCTGTGTCAATAACTGTCGCACTAAGGTGGGTAAGGCTATGGTATTTGGACTTTATGGAAGTCATGTACTTGGCGGAGGTCCCAGAATTCTAGGAGAGGAAAATGACCTTCAGCTATGGGACGTAATAGTTGCACCTTTTTCTATTGTGAGTTCTTCTCCTCGATTAGTTGAGCCATATCAATAGCCTCGACCAAAGTTCATAACTGCTTAATCTTCACCTCCAATCTAATGTCATCCTTTAGGCTTGCAATAAAATTCCCTATGAGAAAGGATTATGGTAGTCCATCAATTTAATTAGAAAGTCACTCGAAGACTTTTGATAAGATTCCACCTTCGAGGTTTACTTAAGTCGAGAGAGTGATTAGGCCGAATCATCATAACTGGTGGGACTAAACCATTGCAAGAGAGCTTTGGAAAATTATCCCTAAGAGAGGGGATCACAGAACTTTGTTAGCCACAGGTGCCATTGGATGGTAAGACCTTCTAAATGATATGAGGCCACTTAAACTCGTTGATCCAAGGCTATCCTGTTAACGTCAAAAAATTGCTCTCCTTTATAGATCCATTACAATGGTTTATCTCTGTTAAAAAGTGGAAAAGTGAAAGAAAGGAGAGAATCAAGATGGGTAGGAGTTATAAAAGGAGAGAATCAAGATGGGTAGGAGTTATATTGTTGTGAGGGGTAGAAAACTCCCCAGTAGCGAATGGGTTAATATCTGGATTACCATTCTGGAAGTTTCCCATTCGTATAACTTGAAATTCTTGAATCATGGATTGGAGGGAGGAGTGGATTTGATCCACCTGAGAATCGATCACATCAAATCACTACTCATGTAGCCCAAGAACGTCGTGAACCTCATTTTGAAATTTCTCATTCTTCTTTCCTCGAGTCTCCATGAATTAGAGATGGGTGCAAACGAAACTTGACTCTAATACCAAGAATGATGTGCAAGAATTTGAGTTGCGTAAGGAGAGAGAAGAATAGAAAGTTGGGAACAAGAAAAATTCAGACTACTATAAAAAATCCAATAATCATATTCCTTACAACTTACAAATACTTAAAGTAAATAACCACCTACTAACACTACTACCCCACATTTTATACTATCATAGCAAAACATATAAAGACCCAAAAAATATAACAACCTACGTAAAACTAGAATGCATCCCATCAAATATAACAACCCATATAGCCACCTTAAGCCCCACAATAAGGCCTACGTGGAATACAACGCAGTTTTCTGTAACACTTTAAACACGTCCAAATCCTGATTAATGACCACGCGTTTGAGGAATGTTATCTCAAAAATTGGCTTCCTCTCCTACCTTTATCAATTTTGTAACTTGATCCTACAATGCTTGGATATGCCTTTCCAAGACTTCAAAACGAGATGCATAAGAAAGGATTCCTCTTCACCCGTAGGCAAAGGACCAATGTGCACTTTCACACGTAACACACTTGTTTAGATTACTACCACCTTCCATTAGATCACTAACATGACTCTGATACCAGTTGTTATGAAAACTTTATAATAAACTAGTACAGTAGTTGAACTTCCTCAACTCAACCCAACCTTACTTATTCTCTTATGTTAATGTGTTTTCACAAAAGGAGAAGCAAACAATTGTGATTCACTAAGTCAATAGAAGAAATTAGATAAAAATAGGAAAAAAAAGATGAACAAAGATTTACAACAAAATTGTCAATCTTTATATTTCTCATAATAGATACAAAGAGTATAAAAGCTTCAAGTCTCTTAATGAAATAATTGATTGCTCAAATGAACTATTTATAACCATTTGAAAACTTGGTAGGCAAGTATAAAAGAATGAGGACATAAAGCCACTAAACTACTAATTCAATTGGTAGTTGGCATCTATAATCACTCTAGGCACAATTTTAGTGGGTGTATTTACATAACTTATTACTAATCCAGTTTTGAAATAAAAAAATACATATGATTACCATTTTGTTTGTCATGTACTCCCTCGTTTTTTGTGATTTATCACACTTTGTCACATCACTATTAGTTTTCGTCGCTGCTTCTCTACAAGACAATGCCGGAAGTATCCTCTAACATTTAACACTCTAAAGGTCTAGTTAATTTTCAAAATAATTTGTTTTTTTGGTTGTGAAGTATATGCCTTATTTCTTACCTGTCATTCTTTTATCTAGGAAAATGTGTGTCGAATGCATCAATTTTCTCCCGTGCACTTGTTTTAAGGATCAGAACTTCTATTCCTTTTAATTTGTTCCTATCCTGTGCTATGGTTTTTTATCCACAAATTTCACATTTATTTATTGTAAAATTAAATTTGTAACACGGAATATGAAGAGGATAAATGGCATAGAAAATTCCGTGCCCTTTTCTGGACCTTTTGCGTGAGGAACAAAAGATATTTTGATTAAGATTAATATCAGTGTTCAAACTCAAGCCTGTTACAATGGCACTGAATACACGACGATGTTCTCGTAATGCTTCCTGAATATATTCTTCCTTGTTAAACCCCGTCATTGGAAAACAATTTAAAACCAGGAGCATCTTTCCCTTGCTTTCATTTCGGAAGTATAAATCGTTTTCCTGTTTTCCAGTAAAGTAAGGAGTAGACGACGTGCTATCAAACATTCCGAGCATTCTCTTACGAAACAGTATTCTAACTTCGCCATTGATCATTTGGGCTATTAGGACATTTATTTTAATAACAATTTTAACTAAATGAATCATATTCCTCTTTCGTAACAAGATACAAAGATTTGCTCTAAGCATGTGATTCACTCATATGAGGCATATCAATTTGTTCGAACACATACATCAAACACCAGTGCGGCATTAAAACGTCTAAGCTAAGATACCATCCAACCAACACAGTCATACCTTTATTGTAGCGTTTCCAATAAACCTAAGTCAACTTAATCGTTCACGACCCGTTATCATATCTGACAATACCATAAACATGAATGAACAATTCTGAAACAACAAATAAGATATTTTATGTTTCAATCTGCCATTACAAACATCTGAATCTTCACTTACAAAACACTCGATTAACCTTTACCATCGATCAGTAACTAATCCACAAGGCCAACCACATACACACCAGAAAATCCCTAACAAAAACAAGAACAAGCCTAAATTTTTAAGAACTAGTAAACTTGGTGACCGCCTTCGTTCCTTCAGAAACCGCGTGCTTGGCAAGCTCCCCAGGCAACACCAATCTCACAGCAGTCTGGATCTCCCTAGAAGTAAT
>JANQAP020000200.1:2772239-2782720 GCA_026874005.2 Erythroxylum coriaceum
AATTAACGCTTGACAAGTTTATATGGTGTCAATCCTCGTGTGACCTGACAGAGACGTAAACAACATGAAGTGACAAGATAGAAAGAATTGTGTGAAGATATGATTGATTCTTAATCAGATCTTCAAGTGAGAGAATTGTCAAACTTAGTTGGTGTGTTAGGCATCAAATTTTGGTGCCTAATATGCCCAATAAAACAAATAATGGTTGGCCAATTTGGCCAACCACACCTTCAATCTCCTACCTATAAATAGGCAGGAGATAAACAAAAAGAAAGCATCCATACGGGTAGAACAAAAATAAAAAGAGAGAAAAGTGGGGTGAGGAAAAAAAAGAAAAAGAAGAGAGAGAAAAAATATTATGTATTTTTTATGGTTCTAGTTTTTTTCCTTGTATTTCTCTAATTTTTCAATAGTAAAATTCTTCTATTCTTGCCCGTAGTTTTTACCCTGATTTAGGCATTTTTCATGTAAAATCTGTATGTCTATTTTATCTTCAATATTTTTAGTTTCATTTTAGATGCGACTTTACTTTATCCAAGTCCTAATTGTTCCTAACAAATAATTGCACCTTAGAGTCCATAAAAACATTATCTGCTAAAAAAAAGTAATTGATGTGTTTTCGCTACAGCTTTTGACGTGAATATCGGCTGACTTAGTTTTGAAGGATTATGTGAAACAACAAATTTGAAAGAACGGACTTGAGATGGATCCTTTTGTTGTGGCAAAGGGACAATGGCCTGGAAAGAGCTGCATCTTGAACCTACTAGGGCTATTACAATTGTAAGCATTTAAGGATTCAACAGAACAATGCTTGAAGTGGCAAAAGAACTCAGGCAAATTCACAAAGCCCCTAATATCCCTCGCTACCTATTGCTCATCAAGTTTCATTAACTTTTTTTATTTTAATGGTTTTATCGAACAAGTGTTAGGGCATAGAGGGAAAAAGGCAAATGAAGCAGAGGAGTCAAATGAAAATACAGCACAAATTTGTTATTTTTTATTGCAAATAAAACCAACAGTTAAGTTACTTAAATAGACTCAATGTAAACCAACTTAGTTAAAATCAACCAACAAGCTTGGAAGTGGATAAATAGGCCCATGTGCACCACTTCCACTTCTTAACATAAATGCTACTTTGTCCAGAAAAGTACAAAACCATTAACTACTAATTGAATAATAGGAATAGGAATAGGAAAAACAAAACACTAACAATTTTGAAGCATTAATATTCAACACACCTCCTTGCTTCAAATTTGTAACTCCAATTTTCATTCTAAAATGGTCATGCTTTGCACGTGACAATGACTTTGTGAGAATATCAACAAATTGCTCAGTTGTTCTGTAAAACTTTAACGTGACTGTTCCTTCAGCTATAAGATTCTGAATGAAGTGATAACAGATATCAATATTCTTTGTTCGATTATGATAAGCTAGATTTTTTTTCATCGAAATCGTTGCCTTGTTATTGTAGGAGATCTTAGTTGCACCTTCTTGCTTTTCAAGAAATCTGCTAATAATCTTCTCAACCACACTGCTTGACATGCTGAAGTTGTTGTTGTAATGTATTCATCTTTCAAAGTTGATAACATAACTACCTCCTGCTTTTTAGAGCTCCATGAAACAACACTTAAGTCAAGGAAGAACACATAGCTAAAGGTGTTCTTTCTGTCTTTCAAACAGCCTGCCTAATCACTATCAGTGAAGCCCCACAACCCAAAGCTTGGTTTCTTTATATACCAAATCCCAAAATTTATGCTTCCTGCAACATATCTCAGAATCCTTTTCGCTGCCCCAAGGTGATGCTTGCTTGCGCTTTGCATAAATCTTGAAGTCACGTTATTTGAAAAAACATTATTAAGTTTTGTATGGGACAAATAATCCAAACTGTCAACCATAGTTCTAAAGACTTACGTATCTATCAAACATGTTTCATCATCAGTAACAGATTTCTCATTAACATTCATAGGTGTAATAGCTGATTTACAATTCAGGATGTTAAACTGCTTAAGCAAATCAGTGACATAATTTCTTTGTGAAATAAAAGCTCCATTGTCACCTTGATTCACTTCAAGCCCAAAGAAATAATGTAATAAACCCAAGTCGGACATCTCAAGTCCAAGTCAGGCTTTTAACAATTACTACTACTAAAAAATTATGATTTGTGTTTTAATTTTACTAAATAAAAATTAGTAGGTAATTTAATTTTTCTAGACATATTCTGAATATTCATTAGTAAATAGAAAATTTTTATATTTTAAATATGCATTAGTAAATAATTATATAAAAAATATGTAATATTAGTAAATACAATTTAGTAAATAGGTGACTAGAACTATAACAAAAATTCTAAATGTTGCATATATAAGGCTTTATTACGACACTTTTTAATTTTGTTATTTTTTCTTATATGTAGCAACAAATTATTATTATCGTTGCCTTTTAATATTAATAAAGGCAATACTTTAAAAATTGCTACGTTATATTAATTTTTAGCAACATATTTTTAAACTGTTACAAACTTGTCATTGCTAAAGTTTCTTTCCCCATATTGAATTTTTCTTTTTACTTTTTTAATATATTTTTAAAATTATCTTATAACCTCAAATGATTAATTACATTATCACAAATTTCTATTTATAACCGTGGTTACATTACTATTTAATTTATCCCAGAAAACAGCATAATAATACACATATATTAATGAAGATAGAGAGGAAGAACTTATTGCAGGATTATGTTCAAAAACTATCGATAAGAAATAGACGCTATATAGTATATACCATGTGAATGATTACTACCAAAGTATGATATATTTTCATTGCAATAGAATAGTAATAGGAAAGTCCAGTGATAAGGCTCACCTAAGGCATTTAATTCTTTATCCATTAAAATAGTAAATTTGATCCACATCCGTACTGGAAATTGCGTCAACATGCATTATATCATAATATCTTACAAATGTTAGTAACAATACAATCACTAAAAAAAGTAACGGTAACAACAAAATAGCAATAATAACAATCGAACAACAATATTAGACTTCAAAAAACTAAGAGAATTGTACTAACAAACACACAAATGATCATGATTTATGAAAAACAACTTCTCTCTGCGTTTATAGACGCAAAAATTGTTGATAATATTATCAAAATCAATATTGTACAACATATCCTTCTCAATACATAAAATAACTAAACTACTCAACCTTTGTTGTGACATTGATGACCTCAAGTAGCTTTTCAATAATTTTAACTTTAAAAAACTTCTATCAATTGATGCTACAGTTATAGGTATAGTTAATAGAATTTAATAAGCAATTGAAACATTTGGATAACAATTTGCAGATTTAATAAATTCTAAAATTTTAACTGATGACATTAACTAATTTGGTAAAGTCATTTGCAACACTTTTAATTCAGAAAAATCATTTAAATCCAAAGCTGACACACTATCATGAGAAAAAGTTATTGTAAAATTAGTGCAACATTCTCTTAATTCGTTATCATCCAACGACCTTAATTTCTTTGAATCAAATAAGAATCCAAAAATATTTTCAAATGTCATTAATTGTTTAAATATATTGCATATCCATAATAACTAAAAAGTAATTAACTCTGAAAGAATCCTCAGCTGATTGTATTTCCTAATAATACAACGTCTAGTTGGAAATGTAGGCTCCTCATTCATATCATGTGCAAAACTTTTCGCAATATTCATACTAGAGCTAAATCCTTCATCTCTATATTTCTCAAAAAATATCACCACAACTTCTAATTGCTTTATGGTAGCATTAATGCACATAGATTTAGATTGCAAATTTTACTCACCATGTTAATAGTGATACAATATTATACTAAGTAAAAAATCAAAACTCTCAAGTACACTAACCAAACTTTCTACTTCACTCTTTGACTTGGCATCGTCACAAGATCTAGATAATTCCATCAAAGCCAATCTTATTCGAGGAGCTTCAAATCTAATAGATTCAATACTTTTTATTCGACTCTCCTAACGAGTGTTAGACAATGATTTCATGGTTAAGCCTAAAACATTATCAAGTAACACCTTCTGCCTTTTAGGAGAACTTGAAAATAATGCATATATGTGTTGAATAGCTCTAAAAAATGAAACAACTTTAACACAATAATGTGTCATATCACTAAGAGTAAGATTAAGATTATGACAAGCGCATGACATATATAATGCTCTCAGATTTATTTCCAGTAATCGTTTTTGAACCCCTATGTGTTTTCCCTTCATATTAGAACTATTGTCATAACCTTGACCCCTTACATTATAAACATTAAGATCAAGGGACTTAAATGCATTCAATAATATATCAAAAAGTCTCAACCCAGATGCGTTATCAACCTTCAAGAACTCTAAATAGTACTTCTCTACTTTTATTTTTTATTTGACATATTCACACATCGTACTAATAAACTCATTTGTTCTAGATGGCTCAAATCTGGGGTACAATCAAGAATAATAGAAAAGTATTTCGTCGCAGTAAACATATCATGGGAGTCACTGCTGTGAAGTCGGTGGTAGCTGACCTGAAAAAAATAAAGTTGAGGGGAGTCAGATCTCGTTGAGTAAGCTCACACCGTCCTACGATACTCAATGCTATACGTACAGTCATACATAAATATCAAAATACATACACATCATGCTATACAACCAATCACATCAACAACATAAATAAATTGTGGGGAAGAATATCTATAGGACCCTAATCTTCAAGGGTAAGCCCTCACAACTCTAATACTCGAATGGCTGCAGGGAGCTATGAATCACCAACGGCCTAGCCATGCTTATATACTCATATAGCTATAAGGCTCTTTTAATCAAAAGGAGTTGCGGGGAGCCAAGCATCCCCAATAGACCAGCCCTCACTGAAAGTGTCCAAAGTCATAAGCATCACAAATAAGGGTCCGATCGAGAGCCAAGCATTAACCAGGATTTTCCCACAACATATCTCAATATCATAATCAAAACAACTCTCATAGTCATAACTAGTCTGCATCAGGAGGCACGTCCTACAGATCTTTTCTTCCCTACAATCGAACATAGTGATACATATCAAATTACTAAGCATACAATTTATCAAGTAAACATTTAGTTATGCAATGACCTATGTATGTATGCAATACCTAACCTAATGTATCCACTCAGTTAATTCGTTATAAAAGCTTATACTAAAGCGGGTACGCATTACTATATATACGTGTTTGTTATATAAATATATAAGTATACATATATATATATGTATATATCTATATATATAGATATATATATATATACATATATATACATATATAGATATGTATATATATATATATATTTATAGTATCGATCGATATATGAATGTGGTTATACATTACTACATGTTGTCATCTATATCAGTATTGAACAATATTCGTTTGCTGGTACAACTACGGTAACAATAAGTCGGTATGAACTTACCTGATAACCAAACTCGCCCGTCCGAACCTTCCGATAGGGTTCCGCTCCTGCTATACCTAGTAAATAGAAAGCAAAATATCTCAATCAATTCTAATTAGGAGTTATTAGGCTCAAATAACAATTTAGGTATCATCCGAATTGCCTAAACAGTCCATTTGTGAAATTCGAAAATTTCTCATATTCTTGTCTAAACGTTCCGTGATTTTTAATTTGCAAACCGTTGAAAATCTCACTATGGTTCTTTAGAGAAAAATGATCAATATAAGTTTTTTGAATTTTAGAAAATTTTCATAAAAGTGGCCAAAATAGTCGCCGAAACAATACCTCTAGCGACTAGAATATTCCTGTGGTCACTAGAATATTTTCTCAGATTATCAGAAAATCTTCAGTCTTAGAATTCAATGATTTTTATATCAAATGAAAGCTCTTGATGAGTAGAACAACTTTCTTCAAAGTAATATACTCAGATTCTCAACAGATTTGAATGAATTGAAGACAAACTAGCTGAAACCCTAACATCTTTTTCTGTCAATCGGCATCAATCCTGAGGGGGCTAGTGACTAGACCATGGGGCTCTTGTTTTTGATGTCGAGACGAGTCGAATGGTGGTGGTGGTGACCGGCAACAACCACCGGAAGCGATGGATCGATGATTGGCATTTTTTGTCAGTTTTTCTCCTTTATTTTTGTGACAATTCTAGCGGTTATGGTGGCTAAAATGGATATGCTTATAACGGGCTTGTCGAGAGGAAGAGATTAGTATATAACACTAATCGGTATAAGTCACTGGCTGTGAAGAATGGTTAAAGAACCAGCAGTGAAAAATGATTAAAGAGAGGGAATTTGTGAATAGTAGCTTTAGGGGTGGTTAAAATGAAAGTATGAGAGAATGGGAAAAAAGAAGAAGTTGTCTCTTATTTATATAGCATATGGGATGTTATAGTTTTGCAACTTTGTTTTCGCCAAATTGACCTTAAACTTTCTCTATTAACGCTAACTTCACCGTAAGATTGAGTTTGTGTAATACGCTCCACCCTTATGGTAACGTGTCAAGATGTGTTGACTTTTAATGTTTATTTACATTATTGTCCTATAATTGTAGCATATTTTTTAGTTGGGGAAGTGTTTTAAAGAAACATTAGTTCAACATGCAAATGCACATTTTGATAAAAAAGAAGGAAATTTTTTATATACCAAATGCTTCCGTTTCGTAAAAATTTCCGATCCTCAATGTTTAACTCATCATTTTGATAGTAACACAAACAGGGAAAAAAAGATAAGAATCGAACAAGAGGTTAGAACTAAGGGTGAAGGAAGAGATAGGCCTTAAGGGATTACGAGGGATCTTTATGTGACAGAGGAGTAGGAAGGAGATTCTTACTAGCATGGTGTAGTTAGTCTATAGTGAGCTAAATTAACAATTTTCCTATTTTGTAGGGTTTTAGCTTCTACTTAAATTAGCAATTTTCACTATCATTAAATTATCGATTTAATGCATAAATAGGAATTCATGAAGGCTTTGTGATAATAGCCAGTCTTATATACATGTTGTGGCTTTAGAGAATTATGAAGGAAATTTTTATGACAAATAAGATTCTCGTTAGCATGGTATGACTAATTAGTCCACAATGAGGTAAGTTACCAATTTTCCTAATGTCCAAAGTTACACTTCCTGCATAAATTAGGGATTTTAGTTTCGATGAAAGTTGTTCTCATTAAATTAGGTATTTATTGCATGATTGAGATTGAATAACTTATTGCTCTTTTAATTCTTATTTTATTTGGATGTCGGATCCCATTGAAAAAGGAATTATGTTTCACTATAGGGGAGAAATCAGTAGGAATAATTCATTTCAATACATTGGTGGTATTAAAGGTATTAACCCAAACAAATTATATTAGTTTAGTATCATAGGGACTGCTAAGCATAATTGGTATGATTGATTAGATAAAGTGTATAAACAACCAAATAAACATCAAGAAGGTAGGTTGATTAAGATTGTAGACAACTCAAAAACATCTAATTTGATTTATATTTTTGATGGAAGATTGGATTTTATTTGGAACGTGTGTTCGCTCTCGATTTTTTTTGTTGAGTTAAGCATGAGTTAAATAAATTATGAGGTCATGATAGAATTATTATTGGAGTTTAATTAATTATTACAGTGTTATTATGATTTTATTACACTGGTTAGTTAAGTTAAAGCAGTAGGAATGCATTGAGGGCAATTGTGGCATGTCACTTAAGTTTAGAAACCATAAAGCATAAAAGGAAGAGTAAGGTTGACCTTTCACACTCATTTAGGTGATAATTGGAAGAGGAAAATGTTGTCTTGTTTATAAGATGAAGAAAAACGTGAATGAAGGGAGAGAATGAAGAGAAAAACGTGAAAAAGAAAGAAACGAGAGAGGGTTTCGTTCATGAGAGAAAAGAAAGGTGACAAAGATTATGTTTTATCTTTTCTTAGTTTTCAAGAGTGATTTTGAGGTTACTTAAGAAGAGAAAAAGAAAGAGGAAGAGAAGTGCTTCCATTTGAGCCAAACATCTCTTTGTTTGGTGAAGATTCAAGGTAAGCCCCTTTTTAATCCTTTGGAATTTGGAAGGGTTTTGGTTCATGAAGCTTAGGAAATATATGGGTTTAAGTATTCTAGAATCAATTTTTAGTGAATATGTTTTATGGGTTCTCAATTTGTATTCCTATTAAATTGGATTTTTGCCAATGTTAAAGGGAATCAAGAGAGACAAAAGGAGCAAGAGGAGGGGCATTTTTAAGCAAGTTTTTAAGCAAGGAATCCAAGTGGGTGACATATTTATAGTTGAGTTAATGAGCTATGAGTATTTTTCCAAATCAATAGAGTTAAATGATTTCAATTTCTTTATAAATGTTGCATTTATTGCTTCTTAAATGATTTAAGTAATTGCTACATGTTTGGTACATGAATCTTGTTGATGATTTATGAAATGATGATGGAAATTGTACTTGAAATATATCATGCTTATGGAAATCATGTTTTTGAAATGTGCCTTTTGTGCAATATATTTACAAGTCATGAAATTCATGTTTGTATGGGTTTATGGTGGTCCATCATGTTATGTCATATGCACGTTGACCATATTAAAGGCTTCTTCCACCTGCCTGCTAGTGGCATGGAGCTCCATCATGGACTCCCTCATATTTACTGGAGATTTGCAAGAACTCCCTCATATTTACTAGAGATTCACAAGATCTCCCTCATGTTTATCGAAGCTTTGCAAGAACTCCCTCATGTATATGGACTACCCAAACCATTATGAGTGCTTAAGTTATTTATGATTTGTTGATAAGTTTGGTGAATACATGACTTATGTTGTTTATGAATTGTTTGACAAGCTTGAGAATTTGAGAAATACGTGTTTTATGGATTCAATGCAATTTACTATGGCAATGAATATTTTCAATGGTTTTGTTTGTTTCTCCACTATAAACTTGTTACCCACGAGCTTTTAAGCTCACTCCCTATTCCTCCCCCATCTCTAGGTGAAGTGCAAGAGATTGAACTATAGAGAATCACGACATCACTCCAAGTCTGCATATTTTTTTGTGTTTAAATTAATATAGAGACAACTCAAGGCTTTAGCCGCATTTCAAATAATACTCGTTCACATATATTTTGTATTTTTGGATTATGAGACAAATGATGTGTTTGGGTCTTGAAATGCCCATTAAATCTTTGTAAAACTCTTTTCTTTTGATGTTAATGAAATATATTTATGTTTTGCTCATGACTTTTCAAGTTTTCGCATTGCATTTTCAAACATTCATAGGGTTAAAATCTGTGTTCTGACTTCAGGAGAAAAACTGTATTAATCCAGGCTAATTTGGATAAGGTTGCCTTCTTGGAAGTTGTAGTTTATCCTCTTAGCTTTCCAATGATATAAAGTGTGTAATTTTTGGAGACCAGATTGAAAGATAGGATTTTTACTAGTGATGCTACACAAGGTACATGCTGGACATTTTATAGCCCTTTTCTAACTTGATTTAACAGAAAAAGAGTACTATGATGTCTTGAAATGGGAAGAATTATTATGATAATTTAGAGATGAAATGAAGGTGATAAAGGGAGTTGAACATGCATAGAAATTATGATGAATTTGCATAAGTTTGAATGTTATGTTTTTAGATTGATGGCCAAATATAGATTATGATTTGGATGTAAATGATATTGAGCTGAAATGAAAGTGATAATAGAGGAAAAATGATGAGGAAAATAAGTTAGAAATGATAGATATGCATAAGAGGGGTCATAGGTAACTTGTAGGATTTAGAAATCTAGAAATTGACCCGTAAATATCCATTGGGTGGACTTAATGTCCACTAGGCGGGCCTTCTCGGGAATTCCAACATTCTAGCTCAATTCATTTCTATTTGGAGGGACATTTGTCCGCTAAGCGAACATTCTCAGGATAGTTGTATAAATGTGAAATTTTGACCCTTTAGATGGCAAAATCTCTCTTCGGGTCTTCAAGGAAGTTGTAGAAGTCAAAGTTCTCTTCAAAAATGTACTTGAATGACCTTAATTTGACATCTATAGTGAAAGTTATGTTTATATATATATATTGTGGACTTATCAATGCTTTCTATGATACATTTAGTGTAACACCCCCTTATCGTAGGGTACGCACCGGGACGCCCGCAGGTCATTCCGGTACATATCCTATGATAAGGGGGCGCTACGTGCGATCACTACAATCACTCCACATGGCATCACAATAATTTGAATAATAGAAACATTAATTGTAAACCACAGTATTTTTAAAATCAAACTCTTCTTCATTTCATTGCTCAAAATCAAAAGTTATACATCCATCATACTGTACTGTCTGTACATGAATCCCAAAAACCTAATACAAGATGCTATGTGAAAGAGGAAGAATACATCAACTCTAACTAGGTCATCCCAAAAGTCCCAGCTGACCGACCTGTGAGCCATGACCTCTCTCGCCAACACGATCTACACGGCTAGAAAAGTCCCTCT